>QRDG01000312.1:0-216866 GCA_012064385.1 Puccinellia tenuiflora | reverse complement strand
TGATACAGTAAATCAATCTGAAGGAACACACAACCTAGAAAAAAGGTTAAACATAATAAGCAAGCTAGCGCACCTACTAATATGCGGAAATGTAAGATCATCAATCTCCGCTTACCAGTGTAGCGAAATGGACATATGTTCCCAAACGAATGAGTGATCAAGAAAATAATAAACTGGTATGCCGGAATTTACTCAATGTGAATGAACACACCTTTGACAAGGTGGTGACTTTCCCAGGTGGGGAGGCTCTTGATACTTTTCTGTCTGGATCAACAAGTAAGTAACGATATCCAGCGACATGATAGGCATTTTCTCCTCCCCATCCCCGTGTCAGTTTTTGTTCAACAGTGACAATGTTCTGTGATGCCTGCATGTTGATCAAATTATTGCCATGTATTCATGTACATTTTATCATAAACAATATCATGTAGCGTATGCCGACACTTTTTCCACAACCTAGTACTTGGGTCAACTCTGAATCAGGAACCTAAAAAAATGAAGAAAGTTATGCAAAGATCACGAACATTTTCAAGAAGATGCTTCTTCACATGAGCAATGCCCTCTTCTCCATTTATTAAAGAGGAAGCTGGAATAAGCAGTAAGATAGTAAGGTTCTTGTGCTGATAAACGCACAGATACATGCGCTCCTCTGCCTGCTGGAACCACAATATCGGAGTCAATGGTACAGCAGCACGAACTTCTGTGGTAGCAAAGTCAGCAGCCACAAAACCATCCTTCCCCTTGGACAATTTCTCACGCTGAAGAGGCCTGAAATTATGATGCATCTGATTTTGTCCACCAGGAGAAGTGTCACGAGATCGACTATGATACCTTTCTGCTGCAGCTGCTCCATTGGACGAACTTGAAGCAGGGCCAGCATTAACATAACCCCCTTTCCGCAAATATGACCATGAATTTGCATTAGAATATAAAGCACGAGGAGTCAACCTCAGGATAGCGTAAGTGTATAGGTTTAATGTATCATCCTACAACAATAATGACGAACTTAGAATCTTCAACACATGCCAACCACATGCCATTAATCAGGAAAAATCCAATAGAAATAGTGATTGCAGGGAGATCATACCGGGGGGAGTGTTGTCGATACCAAGAGGTCCTCAAATAATACAATTGATTGGCAGCTTATGTTTCCAAGACATGACCCAAGAACTGCGGTGAGTGACTGAAATACTAAAACATCAATGGCTGAAATAGATGGATGGAGCTATTACAATCAACATGATACAAGATATTCTTAAAAACCACGATTTTAGATCATACATCTCTGTAGATTAATCTAAAGCGTTATATGGTATTTGGATTGGTTCCAGAAAAAAAAATCTCACAAAGGACGGATTTTTTATTTATCCAAAAATAATAAATATTTAAAAAACCAGAAAAAGTTTTCAGTGAAACCAGCTGGTAACATCATGTATGGAACAGGAAAAGATATGATTTCAAAAAAGAAAAGAAACAGTTTACTGCTTGCAGATAGAAAATAATTTCGAAACAGGTTACTGTTTGCACATAGAAACTGAATTCATCGAGTAAATCCAGGTTACGACTAGTGAACACTAACCAGTTCCTCACCAAGGAACCGGATAGCCGTCGATGTCAGATATAGGTGTTTGGTATGCAGTGCACCAACAATCCTAGAATACAGTACTTGCTTCATACAGGAACTAGGTGTGACACAGGGTTTGCAAATCAGACTACAATTCAACTGAAAAATGCATGTAATAAGCCTGCCTAGTTTCCTGTACAAAAATAACGCAAAAAAGGGGGCTTAATATCGTGGAAATGTATTCAACTTGTCAAAGTCCTCAGGGAGTAAGAGGAAAAACAGTTCTACAGAAAAATACAGTGGAGGTGGTATTTCTGTAACCAAGAAATGAAAACATAAGATTCCAAAACTATAAAGCCTACCTGAACTTCAAGTGCCACTTCTCGTGAGACTGTTAGCATTTGGATTGTTCCCCGCTCCGTTAGGCTATCACGGTAGGTTGGCAACTGTAGCTTTTTGCCAACATTAAAATCTGCTTCAGAACATATAATAGCAGATATAGATGGAATTAGTTACCTAATAATTCCGCAAACACCTTCTTAGTTTCTTTATAAAAAGGGTTCAATTAAATTAATCCTATCACACATTCAATATATCATATTAAAAGCCGAAGAAGTTATGATGACCAGAGCATAATGGGAAACCAACCGCTTAAATAATCTGTGACAAATGTGTGGAGGTGACCGCGGGCAAGTTCAGCACTTGGTTGTCTGTCAAGTAAAGTTCGAATTGGTCCATGAAACAATGTGAAAAGTGAGTGTGCTTCTTTAAGTATCCCTTGCAATGCACCAAAGCGCAAAGTTGATTCGCTGTCCTTAGTTTTCTCCACCACCTACATATTAAATTGCACATTAGCAATTTGAGTAGCAAAGAAAATAATGAATCGTTCAAGTTATTTTTGTGCAGAGAATGCAAGTCCAAATTTGTAAGAAAACGAGTGCAGGCTAACGAAAAAAGTACTGTATTCATCACCTAAAGAGATCAAATGTCTATCATAAATGTTCCCATTAAGTCACGAACATACAAAATGCTCAGATACATTTATTCTACATTTACATTGTTGTACAAAATGAGTACATGCCAAACAAGTAAAGTTCTTTATTCCAGCTTAGAATATTCTCTTAACTCCACAAATGAATACTTCCATATTCTTCCATAAGTACCATGGAATGGTAACAGCCGCCATCTAATCATCTAACTTTTCATTCTGTTGTTATATTAAAAGAACAATGTCAACAAGAAGCATACACTATTGACAAGGAAGCAGTTCGCTCAAACAACGGTGAACTAACAAAGACAAAAAAAAGCCATGATTCATTAAGACCAAAGGTTACAGAACCCAAATGACTAAAATAATGTACTGATCATCCATTACCAGAACCATCCAAATATCTGGCTCAGCTTGGTAAAAAACGTGGGAGTGTCTATCTGAATCTATCACCTCACAGTCATCTTCAGGAGAAAATATTCTGCACATAACTAACATTAGAGAGATGAAATGTCTGAACACATCAAAATAAGGCAAGAAATGAATTAGCACAATAAAAGATTAACAATTGGTTGCAGAACTGTTTGGGATGTAAAGCCACCAAGCAAAAAAGATTGCTGCCTATAATGAGCTCCAATTTTCAGATCTTTTATGCTCCATGTTTGTTTGTATTAATAAATGTTTATGATTGTCCATAAATGTAACTGAATATGCGAATTTCCGGCAAAGGGGTAATCTAAGAAGTCAGAAGTAGCTTTAAAAGTAAGATGTACTGCCAAATTTATAAACAATACTATGACCCATAAACACCGAAAGGTGCACAGCTAGCATGTTCATGTTCTTGCTTGAAAAATCTAAGCAGGAGGCCGTGGCAACAAACTGAATAACCCTAAATTTGCATTGTGTTAGGTGTGATCTGCCACGACAAGAAGCTTAGTAAAACATTGTACCTAATTATATTTCAGGAGCAGCATATTGGTACATATTACCGCACTAGATCAGATTGTATGAAGTGTAAACGGACAACACGGTCAAGCAAAATGCACAGCTTCAGTTCCTGTGAGAAATCATGCAAGAGCGTAATGAGACGCGGACCTTGTGAAAGTGATGATCCCTTCGCAGAGGCCAATGACGGAGAGCTGGAGCAGGATGGGGCAGTCGGCGGGGTGGAAGAAGAGGATCTTGTCGAGCTCCTGGCCCTCCTGCTGCCCCCTCCTGAGGTCGAAGACGCACAGCTGCGCCCCGTCGGTCGCGGCGGCCGAAGACAACCCCATCCTTGACCGGAACTACCGAAAACCACCGGCGAACCCCCCCTGGAGGAGACCTAGAGACAGAATCGCGCAGCAAGAGCTAACTGGGAGAGAGATCCAGCAGAACTCGCACCCAGTGGCGGTGGCGGCGGCAGAGGGCCGAGGGGTGGGGTGATGCGGCCGCCGGCAGGGAGAGGCGAAGGGAGCAAGGAGGAGGGCGTGGTCGCCTGGACGGGTGGTTGGCAGGCCGGGGTCGGCGACTGTGCGGTGCGGTGCCGGACGGGACGGGACGGAAGGTGGATCTGTTCCCGAGCGGCAAGCCACTATATGCCGCCTAACCGGTCCTTAGTGTGGGACCGAGATCCAGTGCCCCGCTTAAGGCAAGGCACGGTGTGCCTCGGGGCCCAGCATCCACCGTCCACCTACATCCGACGGACAGGAGCGGTCAACACGAAATTAGACCAGCTCCTTCTTCACGGGAACGACGCGAGCCCTGGTCCCGTCGCCGCGCTGCAGGAAATGGCATCGAGCTCCCGTCATGGCGCTGCGGGAAAGGGAGAGGAGCCGCTCCGGCTGCTCCTCCAGGCTGAGCTCTGGCGGCGTCCATAGGAGGAAACGGCGGCGCCGTCCGCCTCCCATCAGCCCACCTCCGGCTGCTCCGTCCGTCTTCCATCCGGCGGCTGCCTCCGCCCGTTTCGACGGCCCCTCGGACGACCTCCTATGCCGCCCTCCGCCGTCCTCCTACGCCCCCTCTGACGGCCCGCTCCGACGGCCACAGACGCCATGGAGCTCGCACTGCGAGGCAGGAGGAGCGGATACCTGCACACAAACTGAAAATTCAGTTACCTACAGACAGCTGCATGATACAAAATTCAGTTAACAGTAAACAAACATCAAATTAAATAGGAAGTGAACAATACACAGCAGCAAGAAGTGCTCAATGTGCAGACTTTAGTGCTGAAAAATGAACTGAACAAGAAAGAGTTGAACTGAGCATTATACAATGAAATAGAAAGCGAAATCGAAACGAATTGACCAATACACGGACTTTGTAGCTTTAACACTCAGATTCAGCACCAACAATGTTCTTAGCCAATTTTCAGTACCGAACTAACAATCCATATGACATAGCCAATTATTTCAGGTATACTCTGTTACAAGCTGCAATCGATTGAGCTGGAAACAACAATACCGAAGTATACTACCTACTGTGTGCTGGAGTGGTCATAGGGTCGCAGGGGAGAATCTCTGTTGAGGGGCGTTCGCAGGCGTCAACTACAGGCAGCGGAGGACCTCGGTTGAGGAGGGGTCGCAGGGGTGCGGACGCGGTGGTCGGAGCTGAGGTAGGGCTCGTCGGACATCTTCACAGCGGGGACGAGGAGCTCGTCGGAGCTGAGGTAGGGCTCGTCAGAAATCATCACAGCGGGGAAATCTTCCCATGGCTCCCTTCCCCACGGCGGCGACGGCGGCAGAGCTCTCCACGGCAGTTTCCGCCCGCGAAGCGTTTCCTTCCCGCGGTGATTTTGGCTCGCGCGTGTGAACAAAGGAAGGGGACGAGCGGAGCTGGTCTAGTTTCGCTTTGACAGCCCCTGTCCGTCGGATGTAGGTGGATGCTGGGCCTCGAGGCACACCCTGCCTAGAAGTCCTTGGCAACACATATCTAGGATGCATGTCAGATCTGAGGTCAAAGCTGAACACCACCCGAACTGGAGACACAACCATGCATGCATTGATAATAAAAGGTAAAAAGCAGTCTACTGCTAGAGAGAGAAAGAGGATAAAGAGGACAGTCGCACGGCCCATGTAACTAATCTCTCTCTCACTTGGTGTTAGCGTACGGCCAAACATCTTCTGAAGCTGTGACTATTATCACATTACCATGCATTACATACCACACTTCTGCTAGCTACTGTGTGTCACGTTATCGCATGACAAGCAACCATCCAGATCGAGAATACTGTTGGCAAACCTCCCGTGCGGTACGTACGGGCCCACCCTTTCTTGGGTGGGGGTTTTCCCTCTAGTTGGTCCACCTCCACCTACCCCCTCTCTCGCCTATATATACCCCCTGTATTGTATGGAGAGAGATATTGATGAATAAAGACCAGTCCAGACTATATTCCTGTGTCTCCTTTTACTTTTCGCATATGTGATTGTGCCGCGTGTACGACTACTTCGACTACGCTCTCGCTCCACGACCTTGGACCGGACTCGCCGGCAAAGGTTGTGGAACACGTTATCAGCACGTACTGCTCCACCAACTGATCTGCATCGAGCCTCCCTCAAGTAGGCTCTCATCGTTGATCGCGCATGTATAATACAGATCCGATCACAAAGATCGGTCCCCCATCTCTTTATGAGTCGGTACGAGAACGTGATCCAGATGATCACGGTACCGCCGCGATGCACCAGTTGTGCGACGCGCCGTCTCGATTCCAGATGAACGGACGATGAAAATTGACATCCGAGACGTTCTCGCCGGACGGCCGCCGTTTGTGTGCTCGCCCGCCTCCCGCTGTCGCATGACGAGCAGTTGGACGCCGGCCGTACGCCGTAGCAGGACGGCCGCCGCCCGCGTGCTCGCCCGCCTCCCGCTGACGTATGACGAGCAGTTGGACGCCGGCCGCACGCTGTCGCTGGACGGCCGCCGCTCGCGTGCTCGCCCGCCTCCTGCTGTCGCATGACAAGCAGCCGGACGTCGGCCGCACGCCGCATCGCCGGATGGCCGCCACGCTTTCCGCACCTTGCTTGCCGGCCGCATCGCCCGCTGGCCCGTCCGCGCCGCACGCCACGCCCTGCTAGCTGGCTGCACCGCCGCCACGGGCCGTGACCGCGCGCCGCCCGACCTGCTGGCCGAGCTCGCCCGCTGTCCGCGCGTGGCCATTGCTCTGGCCGGCCGCGCCCGCCGCCGCGAGCTGGCCGAGCTCGCCCGACGCCCGCGCGTGGCCGTGCTGCTGGCCGGCCACGCCGCAAGCCGTGTTGCGCAATGCTGGCCGGCCGCGCCGCGCCGCACGCCGCGCCCTGCCGATCGCTGCAACCGCCGCGCCTACGGCCTTGCTGGCCGGCGCGCCGTCCCGCGCCTCCACGCTGGCACCAGCCCGCCCCGGCCACGAGCCTGGAGGTGGCCGGCCGCCGCTGCCTCCCGCCCCACGCCCACCCACACGCGCTGCCGCCCGGCCCTGCTGGTCGCCGGCACAGCCGCGGTGGCGCCGCCGCCGTCCTCCTGAGGAGCGAGAGCTAGGAAACCTAGCTCTGTTTCCTGGGACGCGGTGGAGCGGGCCGGCCCACAACGGTTCGGTCGGTTAGGCCGCATTCGGCCCGTCTAGGCACCCCAGAAAAAAATGGGGAGGCACTGCTAGGAGGAACGGCCGGTTTGGCCACAGCCTGGCCCATTTACCGGCTTGTTGCGGTTTCGGGCCGAACTGAAAAGCAACTGCCCACGGAATTTGCATTTTAGCCCTCCAGTTTTCACGTAATTTTAATTCCTGCTGAATTATTTTACGAGTAAGCCTCTGGAATTATCTGTTTTTTGGTAAAATCGCACGCTCAGGCTCAAACGATCTCGAAAAGTCAATTTTGTGCCAATTTTTCACGTTTGTGATGCGCTTAACATGTTTCCGTCATTACCATGCTAATGTAAGCATGCTTTTAAATATTGGAACGCCATGTTAATGAACAAATGTATCTTCATCGTATTTATGCAATGGATTACCTGCTGTAATCCGGATTACCTGCTGTAATCCGGATTACCTGCTGTAATCTAATACATCTTGCATAAATCGTAGATGGCCGGAATCGTCAACCGTGAGTTCACCGAGCTAGCACAAAACGGGTTGAACTACCTGACTTGGGCATCAGATGTGGATATCTTCCTCACGTCCAAAGAGCTGAAGCAGGCTATTAGCGTGGGAGCTGATGGCATCAAAAGTGATGCCACCCCCGCTGAGAATGCCCGAGCTCTGCATTTTCTGCGTCACCGTCTCTGCAGTACTCTGAAAAACGAGTACATGGCTGAACGGAGTGCCTTAGACCTCTGGAATGCTCTCAAAAAGCGTTTCGAGCGACTGAAGTACACTGTTGGCCCGCAGGCAGAGGCGGAGTGGATTCGTCTGAGGTTTCAGGACTTCAAGACGGTGGGAGAGTATAATTCGGCTTTGCACCGGATTTGCACCTCTCTTGAGCTGTGTGGTACTATGATTACCGACGGCCAGAAGATCGAGAAAACTCTCTCTACCTTCCACCCCAATGCTGTACAGTCCTCGCGGAATTACCGCCAGGGGAAGTACACGCAGTATGCAGAGCTTGTGGACATACTCCAGGTGGAGGAGGCGCAGGATGAGCTCTTGCGAAAGAACTCTCTCACGCAACCACTTGGGGCGAGTTCTCGTCAGGAGGCCCATGCTAATGCCCTGAAGGTGTGCACCTCTCAAGAAGAAGAGGGGTAGGAAGGGCAAGAAGGCACCTCGCCCTCCTCGCCAGGCTCAGCAGCATCAGCCAGTAAAGGGGGAGCAGAGGCCCCAGGACTGCTACCGGTGCGGCTCTACAGAACATTTCTCACGCCAGTGCCGTGCGCCTAAGGAAGTTGTGGCTGCATACAAGGCTAGTAAGAAGGTGCATGAATCACACCTCACCTCTGTTCAGTGGGAGGCACCACCGACGCCTCCACCTCTGCCCGCGGCTGCATCAACCATGGTGCCCATGGAGACAACCCCGACGGTCCTGTCGGACGTCGGCGTATCTATGGAGGTTGAGCACGTTGTGCTCCCTGGCGCACCAAGGATTGGCACTGATGATGATCCTATACTCATTGAGGAGCAGTTCTCAAAGTTAGAGATTGAGTGTGAAGTGAACGGCGCGTTTTCTTCGCCCGTCTAGACTCCACTCGTTTTATCTATCATGATTTCTTAGGCTATTTGAGATACATTTGGTTTGTAAGCTCTATAAGAGCAAAACATATTCATTATTTCGGTGCTTGAATGACATTTGGTTATCGTTCATTAATTCCTCTATTTGAATGTGATGGCATGTTATGTTCTGAGATATGTGTGCATGTCTTATGTAATGTCGCTACTTCCTCGCTTCATTATGTTAACTTGATGCAAATATTTTAGAACACGTGTGGCGCCCCCAATGGAGGAAACGTGCCTTGCGGATAGTGGATCAACAAATACCATCTTGAGAGATGATAAATACTTCGAGTCAATTCAAAAGTCTCCGGGTAGTATTATGACGATCGCCGGCTGCGGTCCGAAAATAGTAGGCTCTGGAAGAGCCACTATTGTACTCCCCATGGGAACGACTTTGGTCATAGATGACGCATTGTTGTGCCCAGAGGCTACTCGCACTCTCTTGAGCTTCAAAGCTATTCGCGCCAATGGTTTCCATATTGGGACCGATGACGAGGGTGGTAAGGAATACCTCCTCATCACAAGGCGCGATGAAAATGGTACCCATGTCCTCGAAAGGCTTCCTTCATGGGACACGGGGCTCTACTACACGAAAATTGTAGCACCGCCCGTGTACACTACCTTAAAGACTGTTTTCCGAAGCTCTGAACTATTTTGCCTATGGCATGATAGATTAGGCCATCCCGGTCTGAGAATGATGAGGAATATAATTACCAACTCGAATGGTCATAATGTTAATGTGAAGAACTTCCCAAATCCTGATGATTTCGTGTGCTCTGTATGCGCTACGGGGAAGTTAATCATTAGACCATCCCTTTTAAAGGTGAAGGATGAAATCCCCGCGTTCTTGGAACGTATCCAAGGGGACATATGCGGTCCGATTCAGCCCCTCTCAGGGCCATTTTGGTACTTTATGGTACTCATCGACGCTTCCTCTAAATGGTCCAATGTTTGCCTGCTGTCAACACGGAACCATGCATTTGCAAAATTGATCTCACAGATCATACAAATGAGGAATAGATTCCCTGATTATCATATTAAGTCCATCAGAATGGACAATGCTGGAGAATTTACTTCAAAGGCATTCGATGATTATTGCATGGCAATGGGAATCGCAGTCGAGCACTCAGTACCGCATGTCCATACGCAAAATGGACTTACAGAGGCTTTGATTAAAAGGATTAAATTCATTGCCAGACCGCTCCTTCAGGGTTGTAATTTACCAACTACATGTTGGGGGCATGCTGTGTTACACGCTGCTAAACTCATAAATTTTCGACCATCGGCCTACAACATCAATTCTCCAATGCAGCTTGCGCAGGGGTCGGCACCGAAAATTTCCCACCTTCGCAGGTTCGGCTGCCAGGTATATGTACCGATACCACCCCCCAGCGATCAGCAATGGGCCCGCTCTGTAAGTCGGGGATATACGTTGGTTATGAGACTATGTCCATAATCAGGTATTTGGACCCCATGACAGGTGATTGTCATACGGCCCGCTTTGCTGATTGCATATTTGACGAGGATCTTTTTCCGACTTTAGGGGGAGGAAGTCGACCCCTTGATGATAAAAGTCGAGAAATCACGTGGCAAGCCACGGGGATCCACGCTCATGACCCACGCACTGCTGAGACAAATAAAGAAGTCCAAAAGATAATAAATTTGCATGCATTAGCGAATCAACTGCCTGATCACTTTAGTGACTTGAAAACTGTGACAAAGTCGCATGTGCCAGCGCGCAATGCACCGGAGAGGGTTGAGATACCGAAGTTAACTAATGGTACACCCGCCCCCGTCCAATGGCCTAAAAGGACGCGGAATCCGGATTCTCAAATCCCAAGTACTCGGGGACGCCCGACGAAAAAGGATAAGAGAGATTTATCACAGCCAGTCACCAAAGCCCCTAGAAAGAGTAAGGGGAGCCACTTGAGACCTGGCACAAGTACGGAAAATCCTGTGCACGGGATTCCGGACTTGAACGTCCCTATTGAGGGAACATCCAGCGGAGATGTGAGTACACACATCGGCGCGGAAAAGCTAATGGACCTCGCTCCTGTAATGGGAAATACGGTAGAGCAAGAGGCAGCGCCAGATGCGCCCCATGACGAAATGGCCATAAATTATATCAGTACAGAAGAGTCAATGAACTGATCAATGGCAATTGTCGACATTAACTTTGCTAAGAAAATTGCCTCAATCATAGATCCTGACCCTGAGCCTAATAGTCTCGTTGATTGTAAAAGGAGGTCGGATTGGAAAGATTGGCAGGAGGCAGTTACCTCAGAATTATTATCTCTCAACAAGAGGAAGGTGTTTGGACTGGTTAGTCTAACTCCTCCCCACATTCGCCCAGTTGGCCATAAGTGGGTTTTTGTTCGTAAGAGAAATGAAAGAAATGAGGTGGTTCGGTACAAAGCAAGGCTCGTTGCTCAAGGGTTCACTCAACGACCAAGTGTCGATTTTGAGGAAACTTACTCCCCGGTCATGGATGGTATAACCTTTAGATACTTGATCTCGATGGCAGTAAATCTGGACTTGACAATGAAATTGATGGATGTTGTCACTGCTTACCTATATGGTAACCTTGATTCGGACATTTACATGAAGGTACCGGAGGGTATCCCCATTCCGAATCAAGATAGAGCAAATCGGGGTATATACAGTGTTCTTCTCAAGAAGTCACTATACGGACTTAAACAGTCTGGTAGGATGTGGTATAATCGCTTAAGCGATTTCCTTCATCAGAAGGGCTACACGAGCAATGAGAACTGCCCATGTGTCTTTATACGGCGATCCCAAGATGAATTCTGTATAATCTCGGTGTACGTGGACGATTTGAATATAATCGGTACACCTAGAGATATTGAGGAAGCGAGTTCCTACCTGATGTCGGAATTCGAGATGAAGGATTTGGGTAAAACCAAGTTCTGTCTGGGTCTGCAACTAGAACATTCCCCTGCTGGGATTCTAGTGCACCAGTCCGCCTACACCCAGAAGGTGTTGGAGAGATTTGGATTTGATAGGGCATATCCTTCTAAGACCCCAATGATCAGGAGGTCTTTACAGCAAGATAAGGACCCGTTCAGGCCCAAGGAAGAGGGGGAGGAAATTCTGGGACCAGAATTCCCCTACTTGAGCGCCATTGGTGCACTCATGTACCTCGCGAATTGTACACGGCCGGATATTGCTTTCGCTGTCAATTTGCTTGCTAGGTACAGTTCTTAGCCTACCAATAGACATTGGAAAGGCATCAAGGACGTCTTCCGATACCTACAAGGGACCAAAGATCTTGGGCTGTTTTATAGGAGGAATCAAGACCTATCATTGGTAGGCTATGCTGATGCAGGGTACCTGTCGGACCCGCACACTTCCAAGTCACAGACTGGGTATGTTTTTCTTTGTGGCGGAACTGCAATTTCCTGGAAATCGTCTAAGCAAAGTCTTGTATCGACTTCGACGAACCACTCAGAAATCATAGCGCTATATGAAGCATCACGAGAGTGTGTGTGGCTTCGACGGATGATTCACCACATTCAGCAGACGTGTGGATTGAACACCGTACAGACCCCCACCATTATCTATGAAGATAATACAGCCTGTGTTGCATAAGTACAGTCGGGTTATGTGAAGAGTAATCTCACAAAGCATATCAACCCCAAGTTCTTCTATGCACATGAACTACAGAAGATGAACGAAGTGAGGATCTTGCATACTAAGTCGTGTGAAAATCTTGCTGATTTGTTCACTAAATCATTACCGGCATCATCTTTTGAGAGGTGTGTTCGTAGAATCGGTATGATGAGACTTAGAGAGATGCCAGATTCAGGGGGAGATTCTTCACACCCCGACCTGTGAATCTCGATCCAGATGATCGAGTACTCAACCTGATGTTGAGTGAATTGTACTCTTTTTCCCTTATGTGAGTTTTCCAGATGTTTCTCACATCGAGGTTTTTGATGAGGCAATTCGTGCAACATGAGGAGACGTATACTATGTGCTCTTTCTCCATATTTTTCCCACTGGGTTTTTCAGAGTTTTGAGACATAGATAATACGGGACGTTGGACCAAGGGGGAGTGTTGGGAAACCTCCCGTGCGGCACGTACGGGCCCACCCTTTCTTGGGGTGGGGTTTTTCCCTCTAGTTGGTCCACCTCCACCTACCCCCTCTCTCGCCTATATATACCCCCTGTATTGTATGGAGAGAGATATTGATGAATAAAGATCAGTCCAGACTATATTCCTGTGTCTCCTTTTACTTTTCGCATCTGTGATTGTGCCGCGTGTACGACTACTTCGACTACGCTCTCGCTCCACGACCTTGGACCGGACTCGCCGGCAAAGGTTGTGGAACAAATACAACAACACAGAGCGAACAGAAATGCGCGGCATGCGTGACAAGCCAGACAAAATGGATCTGACCTAGCACACAACATATGCAATAATTTTGTTTGTGTGTCCAACAGTACTGCTACTACACTGCACAAATATAGACGTGTATATACCTCGAATTGCTCGGCGTCCTGGTGTCGGAGTTGGCGGCTGACGCGGAGGAATCGCCGGCGGCAGCCGCGGCTGCAGGACTCGCCGGTCCTTCGGAAGAAGACAGGTGCTCGCTGAAAAGGCGTGGGTTCATTTCGCCTCCCGAGGTGGCCTGCCTGGTGCTGCTGCCCGGGAGGTTGTCGTCGCCGCCGGAGCCGATGCCGTCCATTAGCCCTACATAAACTAGCCAGGTGAAATACTCTAGGATTTTTTTCACAACAAACAACATTGCTATAATTTTCATAACGGAGTTTGCCAATGGGAACAGGAATGGTTAAAATTAATTACCCGAGGAGGATGCAGGCTTGTCAGTGCTCTTGATGGTCCTGTACATCTAGCAGGGCGGAGACAGGGGGGCGAGCAGGGGCTAGACCCCCCCAATGTTCGGCCCCCCTCAATATATCTCGTATGCAGTACTGTACTATGCATGGTATAGATCAGTTAAATATACTAGTATTCGGCTATTAGGTGAAAGGAGCAGATACGTCCATGTGCGTCGTCAGTCTATTGGCCGAGGGCCGTCCTAGCAGGAGAAAGAAACGGTGTTGAAGCTGAGGGAGTCCCTTCACCGTGAGGAGGTATGGATCCACCAACGATCATGTGTCCTTCGGCTTCGCAAAGGGGATCGGAATACGGCGTATTTTCATGCTCAGGCAGCGCACCGTAGACGTATAAATCGTATTCAGAATCTGCAGCGCTCTGATGGGACTGTCTGCGCAAGTGAAGAGGAAGATAAATCAGAAGTCCAACAGTTTTTTCAAAACCTGTACTTGTCTCAAGGCTACAATGATATGAGCCAGCTCCTGAGTCACGTTCCGAGGCGAGTGAGTACAGAGATGAACTATGATCTGGATAAACCCTTCGAGCCAGCCGAGGTGCGGGAGGCGCTGTTTCATATGGCTCCTTCCAAAGCCCCGGGTGTCGATGGTTTCACAGCCGGGTTTTTTCAGAGACACTGGGATATCGTTCAAGGTGATTTAGTCCCAACAGTCATGGATTTCTTAAATGGTGGAGAATTACCTTTAGGCCTAAATGACACGTCTATCACCTTAATCCCTAAGGTACGCTCTCCGCAGAGGATATCACAGTTCCGACCCATTTCTCTTTGTTCGGTGGTTTACAAAATTGCAGCCAAAGCAATAACCAACAGATTGAGAGGGGTGATGGATGAAATTATAGGTGAAGAACAAAGTGCTTTTGTCCCAGGACGTTTAATTACAGATAATGTACTGGTGGCATTTGAGAGCGTTCATGCGCTGAGGAGACGGAAAAAAGGTAAAAACTACTCCTGTGCAGTGAAACTCGACATGATGAAGGCATACGATAGAGTTGAATGGCACTATCTTGAGGCAATCATGCTAAGATTGGGATTCAGTTTGGATTTTGTGCAACTCATCATGAAATGTGTGTCCTTTGTCAGGTTCTCGGTCAAGGTGAATGGTGACTATCTTTCATATTTCACTCCCTCCCGAGGCCTTCGACAAGGTGATCCAATATCCCCCTTCCTGTTCTTATTGTGTGGTGAGGGGTTTACTTCTCTTCTTAATAATTTTGGAGGTAATTATGTTGATCGAGGTATCAGAGTGTCACCCAGATCGCCTTGGGTCAATCATCTCCTTTTTGTGGATGACAGTCTGATCTTTATTAGTGCAAACAATCGCAGTGTCCAGAGGCTGAACCAGATTTTGCAGATTTATGCGAGCAACTCGGGACAAGCTGTGAATCGAGATAAGAGTGCAGTGTTTTTCAGCCCAAATACACCTTCACATTGCAGGGCTGAAATCAAACAGTTGTTGGAAATTCCAGTGGAGGCTTTTAGTGATCGGTACCTTGGCTTGCCGACAGCGGTTGGCAGAATAATAAGTGGCACCTTCGAACATATCACGGAGCATTCACGAAGTAAGATCCAAGGGTGGTCCGAAAACTCTTAGCGTGAGCAGCGAGGGAAACTCTGCTAAAGTCAGTTATTCAAGCAATACCTACCCATAGCATGAGTTGCTTTCGTTTGACGAAGAAAGTGTGCAAGGCCCAGTCGTCTTGCATGGGACAATATTGGTGGAGTTCTTCCCTCGACAAACGTTCCCTGCATTGGGTATCGTGGAAAGGACTTGCAACACCTAAAGTTAAAGGGGGAATGGGCTTTCGTGAGCTTGAGCTCTTTAACCTTGCGTTACTTGGCAAGCATGGATGGAGATTTATGACTAATCCTAAATCGCTATGCTCTAGAGTATTGAAGACTAAATACTTCCCAGATACAGACTTCATGAATGCAACTATACCGGGCTCAGCTTCTCCAATATGGCGAGCTGTTGTAGCCGGCCATGAAGCATTGGATCTGGGAATGATAAAACGAGTTGGAGATGGAACCACAATTAAGATCTGGGAGGACAAGTGGATACCTGATTCTCTGACGATGAAACCGTTGTTTCGGCCAGCAAATACAAGTCTTGCTACTGTTAGTGAACTGATTGATTCAGATAACTGGACATGGCGGAGGGACTTGGTTCGTCAGACATTCATACTGCCTGATGCAGATGCAATCTTAAACATTCCTCTGCGTAACGGTGGCAGTGATGATTTCTTGGCATGGGCTTTTGAAAGCTTAGGAAACTACTCTGTAAAATCGACGTATCGTTCTTTGGTGAACCACAAAGAGCTGGTAGCTCTTGAGGAGGGAATGGTGACCGGCACTTCACAGACTGACCAACAGATGTGGGTTTCCTTGTGGAAATTAAAAGTCCAGCCAAAAGTACGTGTCTTCTGGTGGAGAGTCCTACGTGGGATCTTGCCTGATGAAACCACTTTGAAGAGAAGACATATAAGAGAGGCTAGCAGATGCAATGTTTGTTTAGCCATGGACGAGGACCTCATGCATGCACTGATACACTGCTCCCATGCGCAAGCCTTCTGGAGGGAAGCGCAAGCATGGTTCAGTTTTCGTCTACCTCAGCTGCATCCTGATACCTGGGCTCGGGACATACTATGTGAGCCTCAGTTTTCGGATCAGCGAAGAGCCGAGATTATTTCCGTCATGTGGTCAATATGGCACTCGAGAAATAATTTGACACATGACCGTGAAGGCGTTGATCCAGCATTTTCGGTTCGAAGGATTAAGGAGGACCTTACTCTTCTGGATATTCCTCGACAGCATGCTGCGATATTACCAGGACATGGCTGGCGACCCCCGGAGTCGGGGTGGATCAAGATCAACACTGACGACGCGATTGATTCAGACCAGGGCAATGGAGGGGCGGGCGGAATTGCTCGTTCGTCGTCAACCTTTGTTGGAGCCTGGAGCAAACCACTGATGGGTATCACAGACCCTCTTATTGCTGAAACCCTTGCTGTCCGGGAAGGTGTGATCTATGCCAAGCTTCGTAGTTTCACACATGTCGTGTTGGAGACGGACTGCCTGGAGATTGTCAATCTCTGGAACTCTCGGAGCAACTCCAGATCGGTTGTTGCACCAATCATTTTAGAAATTGGAGAGCTAGTTAATTCATTTACTTCTTTTGTAATTCAGCATGTAGTTCGGACTGCCAATCAGCCGGCTCACCTGTGCGCGCGCCATGTGTAACATCCCAAATTTTGGAATGTTTTAAAAATCACAAAAATTTAGAACTTTCATTATTAAATAAATAAAGTCTCCAAAAATCAAGAAAGACCATCATTGAATATTATTTTGATTTCTTAAAAGGGTTATTATTTTAAATATTCTTTTATCCTTCAATTTCAAGTTTTAAAAATTTGGAAATAAAATACTTAATGTGGATTTCTATAAAATCCTAAAAACCTTTTCTGCAAAGTTTTTCATATTTTGACAAAGCCCATAATTAAATGGGTATTTGTATTTAAAAGGATTTATCAAACCCTACTTAAATAAAGTGTTTTGCCCCAAAATCATTGTTGGAGTCTATCATTTTAAATGATATTACTCATACTATTTTTCTGGATTTTATTTGAGTTCAAAAAGATTTTATAAAAGCCTATTTATTAAAATGACATAAAAATGTCAATTATGCATTTAATCAATATTTGAATTTATTAAAAAAAAATCTTTGAATTGGTTACAAAATATTCAAATAGATTATTCTGGTTTTTACAAATTTTACAAAATTTATTTAAATCAATTTGGATGCTTATTTCAAAAGATACAATTTAAAAACAGAAAAAGAAAAGGAAAAAAAAAAAAACAACCGGCCGAACCGGGCCCAAACCGGCCCAGCCGGACCGCACCTCTCTCCTCTCTCTCTTCTCTCCCGGGTGGGCCGGCCCATGCAGGGCAGCAGCCCAGCCGCACCATCCATCGATCCATCGATCGTTTGATCTCCCAGAAAATCGTTTTTCAAAACTTTCTCCAATCAAACTTCTATATCTTTCTCGTTTCAACTCCGTTTTCGATTCCGTTCGTTTCTATGTGTAGCCAACTCAAAACCCTAACTTTCCACCGACCCTTGGCCTATATAAACCCCTGTAGCCGCCGGCATCTCTGTTCCACTTTTCGTTCCACCGAAACCCTAATCAGCGAAATCGTATTTCGTTAGTTAGACGACCAAGATCATCTCGAATCGCGACGGAACCTGAAACTAAGTTGTAGATCTCCTTAATACCTTTCCATCCCGGGAAACCACAACTCTTTTCATCAACCGTGGAGCAAGAATTTCGACTCGCTATACTTCAGATCTTAAGTAGTATTCCTTAGATCTCTTCGCGCTCGGTTCTTCAAATCGAAATTCCTCCGGTGAGAAGGTAGATCTAATCCTTATCTACAACTTTGCTGTTGAACACTTTTTGTTTTGACATACGGAATTTTCTGTACAATACAGTTTGTGTTTGATAATTTTCGGAGGAGAAAACAATCTCAAACCTTCGGGCCATAGTTACGAAAGTTGTTCCCCGGATCAAGATCTTTCTTTTGCCCCAAGCCTCACCTCTTTTGGTCAAGCGATCTAGGAGATATTCGAGTTTGAAGTTTCGGATCAGAAAGGTAATTTGCGTTTTGTGGCCAATCTATTAATCCACTTATGTTATAGTTGTGATAGTTAGAAAGAGCACGAAATTCTCTACAACTTTCATGTAGATTGTTTTTCCATCCGAGCAACTTTATTTTGGTCAAAAATTCGTAGTCAGCGCCCAGTCATCGCCACATCAGCAGTGAGTCAACAGTCAACCGAAGACCGGCAGTTTTGCAGAAAAGACCCTGAAGTTTAGAATCATCATAACTTTTTAATGACTTATCCAATTTTTGCAAACTTTATATTTTTGGAAAGCTTATGACGTGTAGAAACTTTTGGCATCTTTAATTTGAGGTTTTGTCGAAATTAATTTGGTTAATTTTTAAATGTGGTTTAAATAGTATTTTGACTATAACTTGAGTTTAAAAATAGATTTTTGAGCAAACTCTTTTGCTATAGTTTTGTATACCTAAGTATTGACCGTAGGAACACTATATTATTTTTGTAAAATTATTTTTAATGATTTTGAGTAAATATTGATTAAATGCTTTTAGGTGTTATTTTAATAAATAAATGTACTAAAAATTATTTTTATATTCGAGTTATAAAATAACTTAGTAGTATTTTGAAGACTTTAGTACTAAAAGTACTTAGAAACATTTTGTCTCTCAAAACAAAACTATTTCTTCCTTAGAAAATTTGATAAGTATTTTTGACAAACACCTTTCCTTAGAAAATTTTAGCTCCCCTTATGTTGTTAAATTTTCCTTAGAAATTATTTGTGACTTGTTGTTTGACCATTGGTCCTTAGTTATTTTGGATCACCTTTCTTGCTTGCATTACTTAGAGCATTTTCATAAGCATGGCATGCATTTTAAGTCCTTAGTATTATTTTGTACTTCTTACATGACTTCCTCCTTAGAAATTTTGAGGATGCATGATAGCTCTTTTGAACCCTCTAGTCAAAACCACTAAGTTAGAAATTAGTGGAAACAATGAAGAACTCATGAATGACTTAGCCAAGGAAACAAGACTCCAGAAGCATCTCCAAGAAGTAAAAGTACTTAGAAGAAATCCAGAGGAAGTTCCTGAAGACCAACCCCTACTTTTTTCTAAGTCCTTCTTTCCTTTCTCTCTTTTCTTCCTTCTCTTAGACTTCATTGTGACTAAGTTATATTCGAAGACCAACCTTGTTGATGCTAACAATCAAGGCTGCAGAACCATCAAGTCCACAACTTTTCAATGGAGTCAACAGACCAAAGAGAAAGTTGCAAAGAAGTTGAAGATGCTTGGAAGACCAACTACTCCATTCTTTCTATCTTTTGTTCTTTATGCTTTCTATCTCTCACCTTGGACATAGATCAATAAAGACCATTGAAGATCAAATGAAGCTGCAAAGGAATTGAAGATTTGTTGAAGACCAAACTTGCGAAGACTTAGAATAGCCTTACAACTTTTGTCAAGTTGTTTGATCAAGTTTACTTTTATCATGACCTTGATTTAGCCATTTGGATTAAGTTAGTTTATGTCTCTTTTCCTTATTATGTTTTGCTTGTCTTTCATACCACATCTCTTTGTATCATCCTGCATCTCATGCATGTCATATTTTTCTAAAGTGTTGCATTTATGATTGTATGTTTATTTGTGGTTTGTTTGACTTGTTAGAAATTCCGGAGAGAGACGAAAGTGCTTGCAACTGCATCTACTGCTCCTGTTTGCCAAGGCAAGTGGCACACCCCCATAATTTTCCTAATATTTTTATATGCATTACTAGTGTATTTATTTATAAGCATGTGTTGGATAGTATTATTGCCATGTGCTAAACCCATTATACCTCTACACTAGTTGTGTCTAGAATCCTATGGATAACTTAGTAGATATATTGATGCTATGAAAAAGTGTTTTATTGAAAAGCTTAATTCTACTAAGTTAATTTATCACCTGGGTGGATTTGGGCTTGAATGGTTGCAAGAGTTGAGTGTTGTCCCTAGGGGTTTTACCGATGGGATATTCACTTGTGGATTGCCACCCAGGAACAAAGGGACCAAAGTTTTCTCTAAGTGAAGATGCTTCTCGTGCAGCCATTAGTCATATGGGCTCTGGCTTGACTTAGTACGTTGCGTGGAACCGGCCCGGCTTGACAAGCAGATGTAGCGGGAGTAGGTGGAACGGGTCAAGACGGCAGTGGTCGGGGAAATGCTTCAGAAGGGTCTCGTCTTCATCCTCTCCTTTCCTTTTCACTTCAAGAAGGTCAAGGTCAGAATGGGTTGATGAAGTCTAATGGTGAAAGTGCACAACCTCTGCAGAGTTAAAAACTAAGTACTTAGCCGTGTCCCCGGTTACGGACAATTTGAGCAGCTGATCAAGGATTCAACGGAGGCTCCCAACATCTTATTTCTCTAAGTAAAATTTGATGGGTGAACAAGGGTAGACGAGACTATGGATTTCATGCCATATTGTCTCGAATATTTAAAAGAAAATGTTTTACAAAGTGTTAGGCAAAATTGGCTTTTATGCAAAACAGCCTTGAACTCCACCAGCCAAATATGCATACAGGTTATTAGAGTTATTCCATTAAGTGTCCACATAGTGTCACTTGCCAGATCCATTTTTAATGGTTCTGACCCACTCTGTTGCAAAATTTTATTTGTTGCAGATTGTTCTGACGATGAGCGAGTTTACGTTAAGGGTTTCGAGTCTGCAACCAACATGTTCGCCTGTGGCACATGAAGATGATGGAGACTCATTGCTAATTTTATTTCCGCTGTGCTGATCTTTGTAAAATGCTAGCCTTGAGCTATGCAAGTTGTAATAGATATTTGTAAACTCTGGATCATTCGTGTAATAAGTTGATACAATGTTAAGGTATTCATCGTAAACTGTGTGTGCTAGCGATTCGATCCAGGGACTAGCACTATACACAGGGATCTTGCCTATTTTTAAGTGCAGGTCCGCTACAGATGGTATCAGAGCATTGTGTTGCCTGTAGGTTCGAAACCCTAGGTTTGGATTAGAACTAGGAAAAGACCTAGAATTGAAAATCTATTTATTCAATCCTAGTAAAAAGGAAATATTTGCAAGTTATCTTTTCTCATACTCTCATCTACTATTCGTTTTCTACGATATATTACCTTATTTAGTATGACTCATTTTGTGGATACAACTTTGGTGGTAGAAGAACAAAGGAGACGAAGACAAGACAGTTGAAGTTTACAACTTCATGAAACCAGTACATTGTCTTCGCCAAGATGCACAACGTTGAAGGTCAAACAAGAATTTGAAGAAATTCAAGAAGAGATAGATGAGGCCACCACTTTAGTTACCTTGTTAGAAGAATGATAACGTGATAGTGTATTGAGCATACTAACTTAGTTGGTATGGCAATATGAGGTCGTTTGTTTTTGTTTGAACCATGTTGTTTGATGTTTGCTGAATGTTGTTTGTAATATGAATTGCCTTGATCTGCTATTTTTGTGTAGGATACTTCTTTAGCTCCTTCTATCTATACTCATCTATTCTTAAACCAAACCAGATGTCTCACCCACATACCAATCATGATGGAAAAGATAGCCACCTCAAGGTGCCCTATGCAGTTCAGTTGCTGGTAGCAGCCCAGACTCAGATGACTCAAGTGATGAAAGAAAGTCAAGCCAACAACCCCAAGAATGAGTTACCCACAGGAATGCAACAAATGTTAGATAACCAGACTCAATTAGTGCAGATGATGGCTCAGTATATGGCAAGAAACAACAACAAGTTACCACAGATGGAAGATGGCCACAAAGAGTCCAAGGAGAATATTATGACAGGACCCAGAGCCTGCAAAATCTGTGGGGAGATTGATCATTCATCCAAAAACTGTCCGGATGAGTGGCCCCTTAATAATGCAAACAATATGGATGAAGGATGCTCCAAAATCCAGGTTACCTGCTTTTTATGTGAAGGAACAAATCACATTCCAGCTCAGTGCCAGCTTTATCCCATAGTGCAAGAAGTCAGTCAACAAGTCAAAGCGGGAATACAACAAATTCTCAAGAGGTCTGTGGTAGTACAGAAACGGAAGGAGGAACTCAAGCGAGATACTAGCCATATAACATGTTTCACATGTAAGGAAATGGATCACTATTCATGGGATTGCTCAGAGAAGAAGGATGGTGATGGGATCAAGCCAAAACAGTATAAGAAGGGACTTGTAAATCATCACAGAACTAATGATGACCACCGTCATCACGATATCAGCCATAGTGGTGGATTCAAATTAAGCAATGGAGGAGCCGAAGGAAAAGTACAACATGGTCACAACAATGGAAATGACCAGCAGTGCCACAACCATGAGACTAACAGGGACCTCAGTCAGGTGACATGTTACAAGTGCAAGGACAAGGGGCATTACGCGAATAAATGTCCGATGGAAGACAAAAATTATGTGAAATGTTTTAATTGCAAGAAAATGGGCCATTATGAAAGAGAATGCCCAGAAGGGCCCCGAGATGTGTCAACAGTATTTTGCCATCGCTGCAGAGAGACAGGACACTTCACCGATGATTGCTCAAGTCGAAAGAGACGTCGTGTGAATGCCTTGCTCGACTAATTTTTCATTTGAATTATGTATGAGGAAATGAGCATTATGATGTAAGAGTCATGTAATGTCGAAATAATAACCATTTTATGTGAGGAAGGAAACAACAACAAGAAGAAGGACCTTAGTCATATACAGTGTTATAAGTGCAAGGAGATGGGGCACTATTCCAGCGATTGTCCGGAAAGGAAGGCTGCAAAAGCTGCCAAGTCAACTTCTCTCAAGATGGGACACATGAACCATGTCCATGAGGTAGCAGCATCAACCCAATAAAAGCCCAATACGAGCTTGGTTCCAGAATAAATTGTAATTGGTGTTTTGATGCAATGATTATGTTGTGAGTGGTACGTTCAGTCATGTATTAATGGAAGACATATTTGACTCCAGTGATAAATCAAGAGTAATCGGTGGGACCTTAGCCCAAAGACGAGAGTTTTGGACTACCTATAAAAATTTCTTTTAAGGGTGGTAGCCCACCCAGTTTTCAAAACCCAGAGTTTTCAAACCCATTCTTCTAGCCTCTTCGAATCTCGGGGACGAGATTCCTTTTAAGGGTGGTAGGTTTGTAACATCCCAAATTTTGGAATGTTTTAAAAATCACAAAAATTTAAAACTTTCATTATTAAATAAATAAAGTCTCCAAAAATCAAGAAAGACCATCATTGAATATTATTTTGATTTCTTAAAAGGGTTATTATTTTAAATATTCTTTTATCCTTCAATTTCAAGTTTTAAAAATTTGGAAATAAAATACTTAATGTGGATTTCTATAAAATCCTAAAAACCTTTTCTGCAAAGTTTTTCATATTTTGACAAAGCCCATAATTAAATGGGTATTTGTATTTAAAAGGATTTATCAAACCCTACTTAAATAAAGTGTTTTGCCCCCAAAATCATTGTTGGAGTCTATCATTTTAAATGATATTACTCATACTATTTTTCTGGATTTTATTTGAGTTCAAAAAGATTTTATAAAAGCCTATTTATTAAAATGACATAAAAATGTCAATTATGCATTTAATCAATATTTGAATTTATTAAAAAAAAATCTTTGAATTGGTTACAAAATATTCAAATAGATTATTCTGGTTTTTACAAATTTTACAAAATTTATTTGAATCAATTTGGATGCTTATTTCAAAAGATACAATTTAAAAACAGAAAAAGAAAAGGAAAAAAAAAAAAACAACCGGCCGAACCGGGCCCAAACCGGCCCAGCCGGACCGCACCTCTCTCCTCTCTCTCTTCTCTCCCGGGTGGGCCGGCCCATGCAGGGCAGCAGCCCAGCCGCACCATCCATCGATCCATCGATTGTTTGAATCTGCCAGAAAATCGTTTTTCAAAACTTTCTCCAATCAAACTTCTATATCTTTCTCGTTTCAACTCCGTTTTCGATTCCGTTCGTTTCTATGTGTAGCCAACTCAAAACCCTAACTTTCCACCGACCCTTGGCCTATATAAACCCCTGTAGCCGCCGGCATCTCTGTTCCACTTTTCGTTCCACCGAAACCCTAATCAGCGAAATCGTATTTCGTTAGTTAGACGACCAAGATCATCTCGAATCGCGACGGAACCTGAAACTAAGTTGTAGATCTCCTTAATACCTTTCCATCCCGGGAAACCACAACTCTTTTCATCAACCGTGGAGCAAGAATTTCGACTCGCTATACTTCAGATCTTAAGTAGTATTCCTTAGATCTCTTCGCGCTCGGTTCTTCAAATCGAAATTCCTCCGGTGAGAAGGTAGATCTAATCCTTATCTACAACTTTGCTGTTGAACACTTTTTGTTTTGACATACGGAATTTTCTGTACAATACAGTTTGTGTTTGATGATTTTCGGAGGAGAAAACAATCTCAAACCTTCGGGCCGTAGTTACGAAAGTTGTTCCCCGGATCAATATCTTTCTTTTGCCCCAAGCCTCACCTCTTTTGGTCAAGCGATCTAGGAGATATTCGAGTTTGAAGTTTCGGATCAGAAAGGTAATTTGCGTTTTGTGGCCAATCTATTAATCCACTTATGTTATAGTTGTGATAGTTAGAAAGAGCACGAAATTCTCTACAACTTTCATGTAGATTGTTTTTCCATCCGAGCAACTTTATTTTGGTCAAAAATTCGTAGTCAGCGCCCAGTCATCGCCACATCAGCAGTGAGTCAACAGTCAACCGAAGACCGGCAGTTTTGCAGAAAAGACCCTGAAGTTTAGAATCATCATAACTTTTTAATGACTTATCCAATTTTTGCAAACTTTATATTTTTGGAAAGCTTATGACGTGTAGAAACTTTTGGCATCTTTAATTTGAGGTTTTGTCGAAATTAATTTGGTTAATTTTTAAATGTGGTTTAAATAGTATTTTGACTATAACTTGAGTTTAAAAATAGATTTTTGAGCAAACTCTTTTGCTATAGTTTTGTATACCTAAGTATTGACCGTAGGAACACTATATTATTTTTGTAAAATTATTTTTAATGATTTTTTGAGTAAATATTGATTAAATGCTTTTAGGTGTTATTTTAATAAATAAATGTACTAAAAATTATTTTTATATTCGAGTTATAAAATAACTTAGTAGTATTTTGAAGACTTTAGTACTAAAAGTACTTAGAAACATTTTGTCTCTCAAAACAAAACTATTTCTTCCTTAGAAAATTTGATAAGTATTTTTGACAAACACCTTTCCTTAGAAAATTTTAGCTCCCCTTATGTTGTTAAATTTTCCTTAGAAATTATTTGTGACTTGTTGTTTGACCATTGGTCCTTAGTTATTTTGGATCACCTTTCTTGCTTGCATTACTTAGAGCATTTTCATAAGCATGGCATGCATTTTAAGTCCTTAGTATTATTTTGTACTTCTTACATGACTTCCTCCTTAGAAATTTTGAGGATGCATGATAGCTCTTTTGAACCCTCTAGTCAAAACCACTAAGTTAGAAATTAGTGGAAACAATGAAGAACTCATGAATGACTTAGCCAAGGAAACAAGACTCCAGAAGCATCTCCAAGAAGTAAAAGTACTTAGAAGAAATCCAGAGGAAGTTCCTGAAGACCAACCCCCCTACTTTTTTTTAAGTCCTTCTTTCCTTTCTCTCTTTTCTTCCTTCTCTTAGACTTCATTGTGACTAAGTTATATTCGAAGACCAACCTTGTTGATGCTAACAATCAAGGCTGCAGAACCATCAAGTCCACAACTTTTCAATGGAGTCAACAGACCAAAGAGAAAGTTGCAAAGAAGTTGAAGATGCTTGGAAGACCAACTACTCCATTCTTTCTATCTTTTGTTCTTTATGCTTTCTATCTCTCACCTTGGACATAGATCAATAAAGACCATTGAAGATCAAATGAAGCTGCAAAGGAATTGAAGATTTGTTGAAGACCAAACTTGCGAAGACTTAGAATAGCCTTACAACTTTTGTCAAGTTGTTTGATCAAGTTTACTTTTATCTTGACCTTGATTTAGCCATTTTGGATTAAGTTAGTTTATGTCTCTTTTCCTTATTATGTTTTGCTTGTCTTTCATACCACATCTCTTTGTATCATCCTGCATCTCATGCATGTCATATTTTTCTAAAGTGTTGCATTTATGATTGTATGTTTATTTGTGGTTTGTTTGACTTGTTAGAAATTCCGGAGAGAGACGAAAGTGCTTGCAACTGCATCTACTACTCCTGTTTGCCAAGGCAAGTGGCACACCCCCATAATTTTCCTAAATATTTTTATATGCATTACTAGTGTATTTATTTATAAGCATGTGTTGGATAGTATTATTGCCATGTGCTAAACCCATTATACCTCTACACTAGTTGTGTCTAGAATCCTATGGATAACTTAGTAGATATATTGATGCTATGAAAAAGTGTTTTATTGAAAAGCTTAATTCTACTAAGTTAATTTATCACCTGGGTGGATTTGGGCTTGAATGGTTGCAAGAGTTGAGTGTTGTCCCTAGGGGTTTTACCGATGGGATATTCACTTGTGGATTGCCACCCAAGAACAAAGGGACCAAAGTTTTCTCTAAGTGAAGATGCTTCTCGTGCAGCCATTAGTCATATGGGCTCTGGCTTGACTTAGTACGTTGCGTGGAACCGGCCCGGCTTGACAAGCAGATGTAGCGGGAGTAGGTGGAACGGGTCAAGACGGCAGTGGTCGGGGAAATGCTTCAGAAGGGTCTCGTCTTCATCCTCTCCTTTCCTTTTCACTTCAAGAAGGTCAAGGTCAGAATGGGTTGATGAAGTCTAATGGTGAAAGTGCACAACCTCTGCAGAGTTAAAAACTAAGTACTTAGCCGTGTCCCCGGTTACGGACAATTTGAGCAGCTGATCAAGGATTCAACGGAGGCTCCCAACATCTTATTTCTCTAAGTAAAATTTGATGGGTGAACAAGGGTAGACGAGACTATGGATTTCATGCCATATTGTCTCGAATATTTAAAAGAAAATGTTTTACAAAGTGTTAGGCAAAATTGGCTTTTATGCAAAACAGCCTTGAACTCCACCAGCCAAATATGCATACAGGTTATTAGAGTTATTCCATTAAGTGTCCACATAGTGTCACTTGCCAGATCCATTTTTAATGGTTCTGACCCACTCTGTTGCAAAATTTTATTTGTTGCAGATTGTTCTGACGATGAGCGAGTTTACGTTAAGGGTTTCGAGTCTGCAACCAACATGTTCGCCTGTGGCACATGAAGATGATGGAGACTCATTGCTAATTTTATTTCCGCTGTGCTGATCTTTGTAAAATGCTAGCCTTGAGCTATGCAAGTTGTAATAGATATTTGTAAACTCTGGATCATTCGTGTAATAAGTTGATACAATGTTAAGGTATTCATCGTAAACTGTGTGTACTAGCGATTCGATCCAGGGACTAGCACTATACACAGGGATCTTGCCTATTTTTAAGTGCAGGTCCGCTACACCATGCGTGTCCGCTGCAGGTGACTGACAGTTGGTTGTCTATTGTCCCTAGCTTCCTTGTTACCATCATCTTGGCTGATGACTCGGATACTCTTTTTGTTGAATAAAGCTCTCAATATTCCCCGCAAAAAAAAAAGATATGTCCATGTGCTATGCGCGCCAGACCAAGCCCAATAGCCAGTACCAGCCCATTTACGATTATCTTTACTATAAAGGATCGATCCGTAGTGAATGCCTGGTGTCACACATACACCGAATTACAAGACAAATGCCACCTCCAACTATCTCCCGTTAAAAATGCCGCGCTCCACAGTGCAACCAGTAGAGAAGGCTGTTGCGGCCCACCATTTATTCCTTTGGTTAGTTCCCGGTAAATAGAAGGTTAGTTGGTCAGTTAGTTAGCTTATGCATGCTGCGTAGAATAATTTAATTACGTGTACATGCTCTCCCCCTATTTCTCCTCATTCAGGCACAACACCAACAATTTGTCCCTTATTTCTCTCCACATCCATGTACGACAACACAACCAACAACATGCATGTGCTTCGGCTGCTCGGCCGCATCTCTTTCCCCGCCTGCATATCGCATAGAGAGAAAAACATTGCTCACTCCCCCTTACTGCCGGAGTTGGGAGCAGAACTGTGCCTTGATGGAGGAACGCCAAAACATAGATATGCGCAAGGACATGGGCGGTCTTGTGCTCCTTGCAAGCGCGGAGATGTGCATGATCGGCCTGGACGAGGCGGTTGGAAGCAAGGAACTACCCATGGTGAGGCGGGTCAGACGAAGGGCCGGCGCGAGGCGCCAAGCGGAAGAAACAAGGAAGTGGGGTGAAGGAGTTTCGCACCGTGAGGCAGGTTTCGCGAGGGCCGTGGAGACTCGCCGAACGTGAGAGTCGACGAAATCGTCTGCAGGTTGGCCATTGTTGTAAACTAGCAAGACATGCCCGTGCGTTGCTACGGCTATCTCTCGTAGCAGGCGTACCGTTCGGTTGTGGATCCCTCCGCACTTGGCACGGTGTGACACACCTTCACGGAATTCTCCACCGTGCTCAATATAGCTATTGATAAGCGCGGCGTGCCTATTGACACACGCCAGTTACAACCCTGATGGACAGATGAATTTGCACCATCCTATAAAGGGCAATGGACGAAAATTTGACAATGACATTGCTGGAGCAACTTGTCGTGCCGATGTTTTCTCATCTCGCCCCTGCGCTGCCCTACAACCACATGCCGCCCCCCCTCACTCTGGTCGTCGATCGACGCATTTGCTTGTTGTCCAACAGCAAAGAGCAGCTTGGGACCTTGGGTTCGGCCGGAGATCCACCTCCACGGCACCCCTACATGCGGTCAACAGCCCCCGCGCGCAGTGCATCTACACACCTTTTTTTCCTAGCTTGCTCGATTGCCGTTTTGTCGTGTGCCTATTATGTTTGAGATGTTCTCGTTCGGCCTGTTCGGAAACTCGTCTTCGTCGCCAAAAAGCCGACGTCTGGCGTGATGATTGCCGCTGCGCCTGCGCTGCGCGGCACTTCGCGGCCGCTTTCCTCGCCGTCTGAAGCACAAGCATATGCATGCTCGTGCATATTGTCCTAGCTACTTGCACGCACATGCACATGGATTCCAATAAGCCAGCTAGCTTGCCGGAGAGACCATCAGCTCCGCTGCAGCTCGGTTGTGAGCTTTGCCGATGGCTTGTGCGGGCAGCGATCCGGCAGGGTGACCACGACATGAATGGTTGTGAGCTAGGCCGCTAGCGCGTTGCCTTTGCCAAAGGGCGGCTCTTTGTGGCTGCGAGCTGTGCGTTGGCGAGCATCATCGCTTCTCCGCCGGCAGTGTAGTCTTCATCAACGTGCTGGCTAAGTTTGTCTGCGAGTTGTGCCTTGGTGCCGACAGCGTCGCCTTGTTCAACGGGGTGACTGAGTTTGGCCGCGACTTATGCGTTTGCGAGTATCAGCTCCTTGGAGCTCTCGCCTGCGTGAGCGAGATGTCGCGTGCGCGTCTCCTCCGGACCGAGCCTCTCGGCGAGATCGTTTTCCTCCAAACTTTCGCTTGCATGAGCGATATGTCGCTCGAAGTTGTGACCGCGTCTCCTTCTATCCTTGCTTTGTATAGCAGCAGGCCTGGCCTAAGGCGGTGCGCTGGTGTGTCCGTGTTGGATTCAAATTTAATTATATGCACGTTTTGGCGATTGAATTGAAAGTTTTGGGAAAGAAACCTTCCAGATATACAAAGCGGACAGAGGAAAATTTCCGAGGAGATGGAAGTATAGAACGCAAGTCTGAGGAGCATCGTTTGCGGAAGAGTTTTCCTATACTACGTTGATCATACACGGACGAGCGGAACGCGACACGGGCTAAGCCCAAGTTTGGGCTTCTGAAGCGCTGGCAGGCTCGTCCCAGAAGGACGTACGAGAACGATGCGACCTAGGAAGTGAACGACAAAATTTAGGTCGAAACTTTTTTTTTTCTTTTGACTTACGGGTGGCAGATGTGAGTAATTATCTACAGATTTAGGGGCAATTTTAATGACGTACCAAACCAAACCGCGGAAGCCCATCCTTGTATCCATAGAATAGTTCAGTTAGTATCGTTGTAATTATAATAATCACAAGGCAACTCTGAAGTACACGCGCTCATCCTTTCTTTCTGTTGGAAATATAGCACCTCAAGCTGCTATCTCAAAAATATTGCTGACTTCGGACAACATATCCCACAAGCAGATTGTGCAACACCGGTGCCGCAGTGTCAGCTGCCACCAACGTGCTATGGGCGCCACGATCAGAAGAACTGGCATGTGAAGTCACGGCCTATTCTCCTATCTTCTTTCTATGTTGTAGCTGAGATGCAAACTCTTTACTTTTGAACAAGAACTGTGCATTAGATCGATATGCATTGTCTCCCCTTCAGTCCACTTAACAAGTTCAGATAAAAATAAAGAAAAAGGCATGAGATTAAACTATAGCATTGATCAAGTTGGCTTCTGTTGTTGGAGTAAGGCTTGATTTGTCCTATCATAGTAAGTATGGATGGATGCATTGACACATTCAGAGCTGAGTTGTACTGTGGTAAATAGGAATAACACTTGATTTGCTCATATCCAAGTTGTATCCAGGTGCCTTTTATCCTCTATGAAAAACCTCAGATAAAATAGACATATTTTTCTAGCATTCAGTTTGGTTGATGATAGATGTTTTATAATAATTAATTCCATGATGCATACAGAAAAAATCCGAAAATGAGCAAAGTTTCATGTAATGTGAAATGAGATTTATATTTTCCTTAAAATTAATTTAGGTGGGTGTTGAAGTTGGAATTGGTCAGCTAGAACAACTATTATGATATTCTAAATGCTATATTATACCAATAATATTTTTTCAAATGGCTGCTGATGTGCATAGTTAACTTTTAGGTTTTTATTTAATTAGGTGTCACTAGGCCTGATTCATGTCGAATGACCACTGCCCATTGTACTTTCTGTAAACCTAGAAAATAATCTTGGTCGAGAAATTTCTCTCTCTCTCTCTCTCTCTCTAGATAATCAAATCTGAAAAAATAATCTTATTTATGATAACAACTACACGTTGAAGTTGAGGAATCAACTTTATCTTTCTATATTGTTGTAGTTTCATAACTTAAATAAAATTCAACAGCATGTGTAACTTTATGTGCAACTATAAGAAATTCAAATGTGTTGACTGGTCAATTATTAACACATAAATATTTATTTGGATGGTTTCTTTTGAAGGGGACACGTGACGGTAGAGCGAGGTGGAGAAGATAGAATGATGAGTACCAGTAAGCGGGCTAGCATGTGCAACTTATGATGTCGTTCCGAGAGACATTGTAGATTACATACTACTTTATAAGTGGACATGAAAAAAATCGAAGAAAACCAGTGTCATATTATATGAGTCTGAACAAGATAAAAGGAAATCAAATAGACTAATGTGGAGTTGAATAAAATATATCCGTTTTTGATATTGTGCACATATCAAGTTTAAATTGACCAAACTCGCCCAATGGAGCCAAAGAAAACGTTCCCTTCCAGTAATGTCGAATTGGTGAGTAAAAGATAATTTGTTAGATTCTTTTTTTATGCATATGATGTGAAATCATGTGAAGTGAAATCTTTAAGTGGCCATCTTTCCTATATACGTGATCTATGGCAACTCACATGCACAATATTTGACACTGATAACTGAAGTGCACGAGAATTCTGTAGTTAAATATTTAACACGATTTATGTTGAACCCATGGGACTGTCTATTTGGCAGTCGACTGTTTTTCAATTCGTAATAAGTCAAATTTTCCTCTAGCCATATGATAACACATGATGACTTTTTTCTATTTCACTAAATAAAAGTCATTTTTACATACAATTTAGAGTGTATATACACATAATTACAGTGTATATACATTTAAGTTACAGTATACATGTAATTTACAGTGAGTATACATGGAATTTACAGTGTATATACATGTATATGATATATATTTAACTTACATGTAATTTACAGTTTATATACATGTAATTTACAGTAAATATACATGTAACGTGCATGTAATTTATAATGTACATACCTGTAAAGTTAGAATGTAATTCATGAGTAAAAACGTGACTTCCATTTTTAGTGTGTCCCTTTTCATGGTACTTCAATTAGCTAGTAAAAAAACTACACAAGGAAGCATAGTGAGGACGGCAGCATAGAAAGTAAGGGGAAAAAACCAGATCCAAAGAGGATATCACGTGGAGTAAAATTCGACTTTTGCCGAATAAGAAAACACTCGACTGTTCAATAGCAAATCTGGGACTGTATATTTGGCAGTTGACTGTTTTTCAATTCGTAATAAGTCAAATTTTCCTCTAGCCATATGATAACACATGATGACTTTTTTCTATTTAACTAAATAAAAGTCATTTTTACATACAATTTAGAGTGTATATACACATAATTACAGTGTATATACATTTAAGTTACAGTATACATGTAATTTACAGTGAGTATACATGGAATTTACAGTGTATATACATGTATATGATATATATTTAACTTACATGTAATTTACAGTTTATATACATGTAATTTACAGTAAATATATATGTAACGTGCATGTAATTTATAATGTACATACCTGTAAAGTTAGAATGTAATTCATGAGTAAAAACGCGACTTCCATTTTTAGTGTGTCCCTTTTCATGGTACTTCAATTAGCTAGTAAAAAAAACTACACAAGGAAGCATAGTGAGGACGGCAGCATAGAAAGTAAGGGGAAAAAACCAGATCCAAAGAGGATATCACGTGGAGTAAAATTCAACCTTTGCCGAATAAGAAAACACTCGACTGTTCAATAACAAATCTGTAAAATATATATTTCCCGTAGCAACGCACGGGCAGTCAGCTAGTAGTAGAGAAATATCAGAGTACAAAGCTATCGCCTAGGCCTGTAAATTGATCGATCATAGACGTTTTTTCCGGCTTGGTCGATCGCATGGCGCAAGCTAGGGCATGGCTGAGCTGGCGCCGCCGTCACCCAACCAAGGGGGTGAGACCTAAGACGCATAGTTGAACGCTGGTCACTGTGACGACGCGGCCGGCGGATGTTAATATCCATGATCATCTGCCGGACGCTGCACACCGATCAGGTACATAGTATCCTGTAGCTGTAGATCCATTGTAAATTATTGCAAACTGCCTCGTTCTTATGTGAAATTGCATACCCTAGAATTTGAAAGAACATAGGACCCCTTTATTTGAATGTAGCTATATGTCCACTGAACTTATGAAACAACTCGAAAATGTTATAAATTTCAAATTGTGCAGTAGTTTATTCTCATTATATACTATTCTGTACTACCAAAAAAAACTCCTCTAATTAGTACTCGATATATATTATGTGACATTGGTTGGGCGAAATTTTTTCTTCACCCCCCTCATAGTCAAATCCTGACTCCGCCCCTGCATCTAGAAAAAGAGCAACAAGAAAAGAATCACCAAGAAAGCAAAGCTGCAGCTATATCTGTTTGGGATACGGAGTTAAAGGAGACCAACGGTGTGGTAAAAAACTAGATCCCTAGCAAAGCTAACACCAAGAAATGGACAAACACAAATACTATGGTCCTAGCCCTTCTCACCCTCTCCCTCTCTCACTTGGGCGAATAGCTCCTCTGCGACGTTTTTTCACGGAATTGGAAGGAGACACTAGTAGGAAACAGGCTATAGCCGTCGGACTACCACTGGCGAACAGAAATAAACGTCCGCCAACGGTAAATAGCGCTGGCGAACGTTTATTCCTGTTCGCCGGCAGTAGTAATGTACCTCTGGCGTACATAATAGCATGCTCGCCAGCGGTAACTACGACCCAGCGACACTAACTTACCGCTGGCGAACAACATTTTTGTTCGTCAACGATACACACAATATCACTGGCGCACAAAAAAAGGATGTTTGCCAGTAGTGAGTTAGGGCCGCCCCGCACCTCGAGGTAGGGCCCTTGCCGCTGGCGCACTACCTACCCTGTTCGCCAGCGACTCGATATAAAAACAAAAGAAGTATCGCCAGAGGATAGAACTAAATAGGTAGTTAGAGCAAGGTTAATAGTATAGCCGGATGTTGGCTATAAGGTAGTGCCATGTCATCTATAGCCAAACTAATAGCCAACACATATAATAGTTAGCTATAGAAAAGTACTATTTCATAAATGCACGGCCCACTTTACACTCTCACAAGCTGCCTAGGAGCACGTGTTGCAGCTGGCTCTTACATGAGAGCCCGCTTCCCTTCTTTCTCCTCTTCTCTCTCGTCCAACTAAACAAGAATATATTATTTAAATCCTTATAGCCCGCTTACGTGACTTTATTAGACTTGCTCTTAACTAAAAAGCTGCATGCGGTGCTCTATGGAAAAGTCTGCATGCCGTAGTGCACTTCCAAATATTTAATTGATGTCACTTATCGACAGCAGTCTGTTGGAGATTCGTGCGCAATCTTAAGGCTCTGAGCATCCCAGAGGAAGCACACGATCCGCGTGCTACCCTCTGCTTCACTCTGATTGGTCCACACGGGGAAAAGCACGTCCCAATTTTTTTTGCTCATGTTGACTTTACAGCAGCGACACGTTCCGCATCCAGACGTGGACTCGTTCCTGGAGAGCTTCCCCTTCGATCTCTCCTCTATCTCTCGCACATCGTCCTCCCACCTGACCTCCAGATTCGAATCCCCAACACCAGCCGGCCGGACGCGCGCTCGTGGAGGTCCACGTCCGGGTCGCGAGGGCGCACACGGAGGCCGGGATCCGTTCCCCCTGTGCGCCGCCGACCACCGGCCCGCAGGAGCCTGCCTTGTTCCTCCCCGTGGCGCAACCTCATGTCTCAGCTACCGGACATCAGAGTGGCGCCACCACGCTCCGGAACAGAGCAGGAACAGCGGCGCGGCGGGAGCGGAGCACGTACCTGCCCACCGCCGCCTCCCCCAGGGACCCGTGCGTGGTACGCCTTCTGCATCCCTACGCCACCGACCGGCCTTATCCGACGCTGATGTTTTGTTTTTCCTGGCCGCCGTGCGCGTTCCCCTGCAGGTGACTGAACGCTGGAGGAGGGCCGTGGAGTCATCGGCCCGGCCGCGCGTATATGATTTGCGGCGGCCGCCGGATCTGGGGAAACGTCACGCCAGGAGGACGACGACAACGACCACGTGGACGCCTCCACCTCAGCGAAAGCTTTCTGTAGGTGGACTGCGGCGGCAATTGGTTCACCGAAGTCGACGGAGTCGACCAGGAGGGGCCTGTGGCCGGCGGCGCCCCGGCACGCCAGGCGTGGTGCTGGTGGACCGGCGCTTTCTTTTTTAAACCTGGAAAGATAGCACTGGCGCACAATATCTGGTTCGCCAGCGATAATGCACGCTACCGCTGGCGAACATCTTTTTGATTCGCCAGCGGTAAGCTGCCTTCCGCTGGCGAACATGATCGCCAGTCCTACTAGTGAGAGTGACGTAGTTCGATAGAATAGCTCTCGTGCGACGGATCTGAGCGCGTAAATAGCCTAGGGTCGACATGGCCCTTAAACGCAAGTTGTTAGGATTATGTGAGCCGGGTGGGACCCACAACTTATCCACATCAGCACTGGATGTCCTCTGAGCGCGGGACCCACAACTTATCCAACTCACCGCACGGGACCCACTATTCCCACTTGTACAAAACAGCTGCCGGAGCCATCTCCGTGCCCGAGCCATCCCCGCGACCGTTGCTTCTTCTTCCCCTGCATCCTCCCGTTCCCTTTCTTCTTCTTCTCCGGCGACAAAGCGCGGCAACGCTGGCGACACATGTCGAGCTCCGCTTCAGGCCCCCGCTCCGCGTATGGTCTAGTGCGGATGACAAGTTGCCCTGATTGTGAACGTACCGCACCTCTGAAGCGGCAGGTCACATCGACCAACAAGAATGGCAACCTTGGGCGCGAATATGTGAAATGCGAGAGCAAGCCAGAGCTCGGGAAGGTGAGATCTGAGTTATCCCTCTGTCAATTTCTTGTTGCTGACTCCAATTTCTTGTTTTCATCCAATTTGGGAATTAGGGTTCATGTTTTCAATTTTAGATTCTGCCCAAATGCGACCATTTTGAGTGGCTAGATGAGTACGTCGCGAGGATTGAAAAGGAGGGTGCAACCCTAGGGCTGGATTTACCGTCAGCAGTGGAGCAATTGGGATCTGCCACCCCCAATGAAGAAGTCGCTCCGATGGTGGGTGATGACGTGGATCACACGTTCGCTGGGAGACCCCAAAAGGAAGGTATGATGCAGCAAAATAGCAGTTTCCCTTGATTACAAAACCAAGGTTGTCAGATCCGGAGGACTTGGAGAAGGCTTAGCGATGTGTCAATCTACTCTGGCGCTTGTAGATTAACGTGGACCTGCACACAATCACAATCAAGTACTTTGCCCCAACGAAACATAGAGGTTGTCAATCTTTCCGGCTTGCTGAACACAAAGGATTAAATGTGTGGATATAAAATATGATGAGAGTGAAATATGACCAGCGAGCATATGATGATGAAAAGCTATTAAAACAGTTGTAAGTAATGTAGGAAAATAGGACCGGGATCCACAGTTCACTAGAGGTGTCTCTCCAAAAGATATACATGATGGGTAAAAAAATTACAGCATGGCAATTGACATAATTGTGGGCGCACAACAAGGCTATCATAAAACAATAAAGTTCACCGTTTCATCTGATATGGGTATTACGTCAAAATACATAAACCGTCTTCCAACTACATCTATGACTAATAATCCACCTTGGGATCGTTATCCAGCATGTCACCCAAAAGTATTAAGTTGCAAGCAACATATCATTACAATAAGCAAAGTGGATAATGTAAGCAATGTAAATAACACAAGAAAATCACACCGCTGTTTTCTTCCTAGTGGCAACAGCACATCTCTCATCTTAATCGTTTCTGTCAGCCCGAGCTCAGACAAGAGAGGCATGAACCCACTATCTAGCATAAATACTCCCTCATGCAACACTAATAATTACTTGGCCAAAGCATCCACTAGCATCGGAGAGCATGCAAGATCATAGATAAAACACAACATATAGATGAACAAAAGCAATGACTTCCACAATTCATCGGATCCATGCAAACACAATCATGTAGCAGTTACAGATAATATGATCTTGATCATGATAGACAGCTCACAAGATCTAAACAATGGAGTACAAGGAGGAGAGACAACCATCTAGCTACTGTTATGGATCCGTAGTCCCGTGGTGGATTACTCACGCATCACTCCGGAGGCAGGCATGGTGGTGTAGATGCCTCCGGTGTCGATTCCCCTCAACGGCAGGGTGTCGGGAAGAGCTGCAGAACCCTCCCGAACTAGGGTTGGAGATGGCGGTGGCCTCGGACGTCTTCTAGAAAATATGATCGGGTTCCTAGGGTTTTTGCGTCGAGGGAGAATTTATAGGTGAAGAGGCGACGCGAGGAGGTGGGCCACCTGTCCAGGTGGCACCCCGGCGCGGCCTAGGTGGGGGGGGGGGCAGGTGGCATCCGGAGCAGGACAATCAGTTAACGGAACTCATCGATCTGAGTTAACGGAACTCATCGATCTGAAGAAGCAGGACAATCCGAGTTGAAGTAGTTGAAGAAGATGAACAAGCAGTTAACGGAACTCATCGATCTGAAGAAGCAGGACAATCTGATGGCTGCACTTTTTTATTTATTTGTAATTGCTCTTGGGATTGCTTATGTGCTGATTATTAGTCGCTAGACAAATGTAATTATGTGCTGATCATGCCCAACCCTTCAATAAAATGCAACACGAATTCAGCCGAGTTTTCTCATGATACAAATTTGGAGCCACCAAAGAATTATAGATAAGAAACAAGGTAGCTCAAAAGAAATAGGATACAAACTAAAAGGTGACCTCTCTCATATGTATATGTTTCTAAGTAGACAAATCATTGATGATATACATCCACAAAGAAACTTGCACATATGAAATAGTTGATGAAGGGGTGACGACGGTATCCAAAAGGGAAGTCATGAATATACAAAAGATATTATTGCTTAAAAGCATAGCACAAAGCTCAAATTTATCTCATTGTATATAAATGAACTTCAAAAAATCAAAGACATCACACATTTCACTAAGGGAACAAGAGATAGTGAAGATGCTTTGAGATAGGCAACAAGTATCACAAAAAAATACCAATTGAAGAAATAAAGGTTTTTGCAATTTCATCACAAATATCACAAAGATATACCAAGTGAAGGAAATAAGCCAAAACCACAACAATTGCACATAAAAGCTATCATGCCAAGAAGCAACTTACACAAGGTTGAGACTAGAAAAGTATGCATGGGATAGATACTTGTTACCGATATGACATTGGTGATGAAGAAGATGGGACTTTGGCAATCATCATAGCTTGACTCTTATAATCACATGGTGAGAACACCTTCCTTATGGATGAGACAAGCCTCCAATGCATATCCATTGCACCTAAAACAAAATTCAAGCACAAAATGGTTCCCAAACTCATTGGGTCCCATAGTAGTTAGATAAACTACAATATATAGGACATACTCCACAAAAATATGTGCATATAGATATGAAATTGAATTTCATGCACATCTTAGCCGATTTAGGATTTGGTGGAGTATCCCCTATATATTGGGACTAGAAAGACAAACATGCCATATAAAATACATATTAGAGAATATACATGCAAAGTCTTTCAAGAACCAAACGAGATACAATTTGGACTAAAACACTAAGTAAACCAAGAAGAGAGCACACCAAAGTGTGACACAAAAGGTTGTCCAAATTATATCAAAATCCAAATCAACACATGATTGAGGAAAAAATCAAATCAACATATGATTGATTCCAAAACACATCAACACATGAAGTGTGATATCAATAGGAATCAAATCAAACAACACATGATTGAAAAGAAACCAATTGGAAATAAGATACCACTAGGAGAAAAGATACCAAGAAGAGGACAATACTTGACCGGAATCAAGTAAAGTAAAATAAATCAATAAGGTATCAAAACTCCCACAATAAATATTAATTGAAACAAATATCTATGGAGGAGATATTAAATCCCAATTAATATCAATTGAAGATACCTAGGCAAGGCCAATGAGCATATAAGATAAAAGAAGGAGGCATGCTCAAAGGATTTTCTCATTCAACGAGATAAAACACAAAACGAGGAATGAGAAAGCAAACTCCCGAGAGAGAGCAAGGTTACACCAAATAAATCAAACACCCTCTACACTTTTCATGATGGCACAAAGCATCAAAAGAAAAAGATTTGTCTTCCATAAACACATAAGATACAAATTAAATGCCAATTGAAAGGATCAAATATTGATAGATGGGATAGTGTTCTAGATAAAAAGGAATGCTCCCCCAAGATTAATGCATTATCTTAGATATTTGCATTTGAATACAAAATGCACGCACAAGGGATCATTACTCTCCATATTTTATTTACAACACTAAACACTACCAATTGAAAGATTAGGATCCATGCAAGAGGCAAGGAAGACAAAGGGAGTAAAAACAAACACACTTGGCAATAAATAAGACAATTCAACGCAAGAGCCAATGTGAAGATGGTCTACAAAATCCACCACAATTACTAGTATCACTTGTCATGGACAAGGAGTATATAGAGATATTTCTCGGTGGTATATAGGAATGATGTTCAAGACCAACTTCACAACAAACAAGCATATGGCAAGAGATAAGAAATAAAACACCATATTTTGAAAAAGGTTTGTTGGTAGTTTCAACTATTCGAACCAACCGGCAAAGCCATGGTTAAAATAATATGAAACAAATGGTTTCTCAAATAATATATGGAAATGCATATTAGAGAAAAACCACACCAAGCAAACTCACACAAACAAGAGCCAAAGGATAACCAAAAAGGAAAAAATGGAACTTGTTCGAGCCAACATGCCACATAGGAATAAGATAATTTGCAATATCAAATCTAAGTGGCAAACCTCAAATGTTCACATTATGTGGGATTGTAATAGGCACATAGCTTATTACTCCCCCATAACGTGATAATTCATTTTATCTAAGCAAGAGGCAAATAAAATCAACTAGAGAAATTAATGGACATTGTAGAATTTGAATTTCTCATGAATATGACATACCACATAGTAACTAGATAAAATTGAAATATCAATACAAGGTGGTGTGCCTCATGTACACACATTTTTAGGTTTGTGAAGTGCACAAAGCACATCACTCCCCCAAAATGGGATAGTCCATTAATACCTCAAAGAGCCAAATGAAATCCACACAAGATCCAATAAAGCTCAACACAAAGTTACACATACATGATACACAACTATCATACACAACCTCGAATAACAAGACAAGTAGGAAAGTAGCATATCATATACAAGCACATGCTAGGAACAAAACTAACACATGCAAGGGAGCAAGAAACTTTCAATGTATATATGAATTAAATACAAGTTACCGCAAGGAGGAAGCATTGGATATGAGATAGAGAAATATATTCCAATTGACTTGGCTTGAGGAAATATAACCATGAAGATCCCTTAATTCTTCAAAAGTAGCCAAGTCACCAATGTCGTCCACAAACACCTATTGATCAAGTTTGAGCTTGTTGGTCCCCAACCAAGTTGGGTCCTAAGAGGTTAGTCACAATAGGCTTGGGAACCCAAAAGGTTCTTTTCTTGACACCACTTTGAGTCCCCACATATTTGGCAAACACATTGCCATTTCTATCCTTCCCAAGAGAATAAGCATCAGCAACTATAATAGGGTTGGATACGGTACCGTTAGTGCATGAAGAAGCAAAATGACCTTTGCCACGGCAAAGGTAGCAACACCGACTCTTCTTCTTCTTCTTAATAGGCTCCTCAACTTGAGGAGCAATAACTTGAGTCTTCTTAGGAGGTGGCCTTTGTTCAACTCGTGGTTGAGCACGAGATTGAACAAGAGGCCGCTTCCCTAGTTGCTTCTCACTAAGCGGCTTCTTCTTCTTCATTGGGCAATCACGAACATGGTGCCCTTCTAGCTTGCTGTCGTGGGGTTGTCACGGCAAGTCCTTCCTCTGGGAAGGTGAGTTCTGGGGCCATTGATGCACGAAGTACGTAGGAGAGGTTAATCTCGCCTAGGGACACAGATTTACCCAGGTTCGGCCCCTCTTGATTAGAGGTAAAGACCTACTTCCTGCTTCTCTTTATTGCTCTAGATCTCGAGTACAGGGTTCCGGCTCCTCTCTGTGGAGTCGGCGACTATGAATCTGGTGTTTCTGGATTGCTTAGGACTTGTCGATCTAAGGTCCAGGACCCCGCTTATAAAGGTGGCCGGGTCTCTGGACTTACAACCTACACCGAGTCATACTAGAACACGGAGTCCTACTCTACGTCTTGGCCTTCCAAGTTAGGGCTCCGGGTTGTACTTGGACTCCTTCCTGACGGGTCCCTTTTCCATCATGGGCCTTGGTCGGCTTGTCTCCAGCCCAGCCCATGCGGCTTGATGCATGACTCGGCTTTGGCCTTCTTGGTCTTGGCGGGTCTACTTTCCGGGTCCATGGGCCTACCTATAAAGTATCCCCCATCAGTAGCCCCCGAATTTATCTTGGGTGCAGCTTTGCGGCTTCCTCTGACTCCTTGGGTCGACTCCTTGGTTCGACTTCTTCAATCTGAGTCACCAGCTCAGAAGTCGCTTGCTGCTAGCTCCAAGATGAATTCCTGCATAAAAACATAACATACATATAAAATGAGTTTATCCTCACCCCCTGTTCGAGTCCACCACTCTTGCCTTTGCATTAGCTGGCCGAGTTTGTTATGGCTCTTGTGAACAAGTTCTGAGGAATTTGACTCCTTTCAACTCTCACTGTCACAGGACTCGTCTTTCTGAGACAAGCCGGCTCCTTCCATTTCTGTGACTTGTCTTTCTCTTATCATTTCCTACATGACTTTTTAATCACTGAACCGTTATCCACAACTTAACTGTGAACCGCTACTGTTACTTTCTAGGGGTTTTTCCCCTCTTATAAATCGCGAAGGGTAGGGTCCAGTGTCCTCACTTGCCCCTTTCGCCTCCGAAAATTCTCTTTCTCCTCTGCTCTTTTCTTCCCGCGCACGGCACACCCCGCACGCTCACCATGGCTCCCAAGCGCGCCAAAACTGCTTCCAAGGGCAAGGCCTCCTCATCAAGCAGGACGGTCGACATCGCCGCCGCGGCCGCCGCCGCCGCCAAATCTTCATCGAAGCGGTCGATCTCCGCCGATTGGGGCGGATCTACAGTTACGGCTGAGCAATTGAAGACGCACCGGCTCACCGGCCTTATTCCCTCCAATGCAAAAGCTCGGGCCCCAGGGGATGAGGTGGTGCCTGCTCCCGCTAAGGACGAGGTTGTGGTTTTCACGGAACATCTGTTCCGCGGGTTTATGCCCCCTGGTAACCTCTTCTTCCGCCAACTCCTTGATCTTTACAAGCTGCGGATTCATGACTTGGCTCCCAATTCTATCCTCACATTGTCCAATTTCGTCACTTTGTGTGAGGATTACCTCCAAATCAAGCCAGATCTTGACCTCTGGCTTGAACTCTTTTATTGCAACCCTCAGCCCGAAACGTCCGGCGGCCCCCTTCTGCAATGTGGCGCCGTCGCTCTTCAACGGCGCCTCCACTCTGTTTTCCCTAAACCTATCTTCCCCAACCGTGTCAAGGATGTGCATAAGACTTTCTTCTACTGCAAGGACACTTCTCCTGCAAATGAACCCAAACTCCCTCTATTCTCTGAAGATCGCCTGGAGGCGACTCCCCTGATGAAGGCTAGATGCTCAGAGGCCGCCCGGCCAAAAGTCGAGTCTTTGATCTCTAGGATTCGGGCCCTTCTATCCCACAACCTGGAGAATATGGACCTAGTCCGCTGCTGGACAACTTGGAGGATTCAGCCGCTGAGTCATAGGACTCGGCTTATTTGCACATATACTCGCTGCGCGGGCGACGACCTCCGGGTGACAGAGCAGCTGTCAGATGGTCCTGAGCTCGGTCGGCTCATCAAAAAGCTGACTGGGAAACCGGTGAAGGACCAGGCACACTTTGGGCTCCAGCCCTTCTGCTCCACCAATCCGGCTCCTGATGTAAGCTCTACACTTTACCACATTTCTAACTTGCTTTTACCTGTATCGCTTGTTAACTCATTTTCTCTGACTCTCTTGCAGCTCACCGAGTCCTTCTGGAAGCCGGCCTCTGTAGCTGGCACTGAGAATAAAACTGAAGCCGAGGCTGAGAGAGAAGAAGAGACCCCTGTCACAGAGCAAACCACTGTGGCAGAGGATGCTAAAGATGATGATGATGACGCAGACGAGGAGTCCTCTCAGGAGGCCCCGACTGCAAATGATGGTGATGATGACAATGAAGATGAGGAGTCCTCTCCAGAGGCTCCTATTGTGGATGATACCGATGAAGACGAGTCCTCTCCGGAGGCTCCTGTCACTAAGCAAGCTCACACAACTTCTGGGACTGCTCCTGCCCAGCCATCCCTATCTGAAGAGTCCTCAGCCAAAAGTCACTCCTCTTCCTCCCCGGCTTCCCATAATAATGGGTCTCGAGAGGCTGTTCCCAAGGTACCCCTTTCTCGAGTCCTTGGATCAACTCGCTCGCCTGCTAAGCCTGAAGAACGTGTGCAGAGCGTCGTTGCTGCTAGGAAGAGGAAACTACGCTCCGATGGGCCTGCAGATGCTCCTGAGCCTCTGCCAGTTTCACACCAACGGAAGTCGGCTTCTCCTCCTAGCAAGGGCGACTCCTACCACTCCGGCATGTCAATGCCCTCTTCAGACTCTCAGGCCTCCCTGGACCTGGAGACTAATGCTGGGTAAGACTCCTCTGTTTACTGTATTTGCATTCAAATGACTTCTGCATTTCCTTTTCACTAGATTTATTGCTGACTTCTGTCCTTGTAAATTTTAGGGCTCGGCCTTGTGTCAAGGTAACCAAGCTCCCAGGCATGACTGATGTCACCTCTGCTCGTGGACCTGTCCCTCCTTCGACTTCTCAAACCACAAGCACGAGGACAGGTCCCTCAACTCCTGCATCTGCTGGTGCAACCATAGCTCCCACTGTTCTCGAGTCCCCTTCAAGGACTCGGGAGGCGACTCCACTGGTGGCCCAGCCCACCTCTGGAACTGTGACCCCTGAGGGCATGCCTCAAGCTCCTCCGGCTCCTCCGAAGACGACTCCTACAGCTCAATCAAACGACAAGCCGGCCAAGTCTTCTATTGACTACAGTCGACTTCGAGTGTCTGACAACATGTCCTTCTCTGAAGCTTATGCTGAAGCGGTCGACCTGAACGATCAATCCGCCAGGCTAAAGGATGATGAGCAAGCGGCTCTTAGGTCCCTTCACATGATTCATAACGTAAGCTCTTTGAGTTCTACCCTTTATGCTTTCTGGCGTCCTCCTATGGCAGTAGCCCCCAAGCACCTGTCTGTGGTGACTTGTGACTAGGATAGGTGCTTTGCTTTGAAATTGAACTCAACTGCTGTGTAGAAAAATTTGCACACTATAGCCCCCAAGCACTGAGTCCTTAGCTCTACTAGGACTCGGGGCTGCTGATTTGCTGTCTGTCGGGTCCTTGGACCAAAAAACTTTTCCACGAGTAGCCCCCAAGCACCGAGTTGTCAGCCTGCGACGACTTGGAGCTACAAATACATATAATTAATTTGGAACTTAACTTATAGAAGAAAAATTTCTGCTCTGCGAGTAGCCCCCAAGCGCCAAGTTGTTGACTTGTGACGACTTGGAGCTGATGACTTGTTGACTAGGACCCATGCCTGCTGGATGTAAAAGAAAAAATTGACTCCTGAGTAGCCCCCAAGCGCCAAGTTGTTAAATTGTGACGACTTGGAGCTCATGAGTTCTCTGCTTGACTTGTAAAGATGACTTGTAAATTCTGAGTTGTCAATCCTGAGTTGCAAATTATGACCTGTCAATTCTGACTTGCAAAAATTTTGACTTGTGATTGCAGTGCCTTATCTCCAAAATGAAGAGGGATATGAAGGAGCTGGAGGACCAGGCGGCTGCTAGTGCCAGGTCTGCTCAAGCTGAGAAAGAGCACTCTCTTCAACTGGAGAAGGATCTGAAAGCTTTATCTGCTCAATTGGAGCAGGTGAGAAAAGAATCTGCAGATGCTAAGAGGGTTGCCCAAAAGGCACACAATGACCTGAAAGCTGTCTTTGACACCTGCCGCAAAGGCATTGGGGCTATGTGCCAACACATATTTGGTAAGTTTCTGCCTTTGCTTACTCCTTCTTTGCATTTTTCTGAACTACTTTTAGACTGATAATGACTGATTTCCTTTCTGCAGGGGCTGACTCCCCAAAACTCAAGCTGCCCACTAGCAAGCAATTGCATGAGATGCTTGACCACTGTCATGGGCTGCAAGAGGGAGCCCGTGCTGTGGTGAAATATTTGAATCCTAAGGGCAAGTGCCCCAAAGAGCCTGAACGTCTAGTAGATGAGTTGTCTAGGGCACCAGGGTATATGCGGCTTTGGAAGCAATCTTCTTTGAGGAGAGCATCCATCAGAATCCTTGCTCTAGCCCACAGTTATTACCCCACTGTTTTGGAGCCGGCGATGCTTACTATGGGGAAGCCGGAACAACATGAGGATGGCAAACCCTTCACCCAAGACGACTTCAAAGCTGAGGAAAAGCTGGTGCGCCCCTATGCCTGTGAGATTGCCAACAAGATGGATCCTGAGGTATGGGTTCACCATTATGACTTGGAGAACAAACGGGTTGCTCCAGAGACTCCTGAGATTGTAAAATTTGGCCGTCCCTCACAGGACTTAGCTGGTGCCCCTTCTTCTTCTACTGCGCCAAGTTCTTCCTCTCCGGCGGCTCCTGTGCTTGGCAAACCCACTGGTGCGGAGCCTGTATTGAAGACTCCTGCTGCGCCCACTCCTTCAAGAGCTACGGCGACGCCTAGAGACAGGAAGAGCTGGCCAAGCACATGAAGAGTCCCAGAGGTACTGGTTTTCAAACTAAGAGAGTCGTCACCAAGCCTCCTGTGAAGCCGGTGGATTAGATCAACGGTGAAGATACGAGACTACGTACGCACGGGCATCGTTGATGTGGGTTAGTAGATGAATGACACGGGAGACAAGATTTATACAGCTTCGGGACCCGGGAAACATCATCCGGTAATATCCCTATGTGCTGTTTGTGGCTAGGTTGTATTCCTCTTATGGTGGAAGTCGCCGATGAGGCGGCTCCTCTATTGTGTATATCGGGCTCTGTCCCGTCTGTCTTGGTTCTGCTGGGTCTGTCCAGGCTTGTCCCTCTTGGTGCTCCCGGCTCCTCCTTATAAAGGTGGAGGGCCGAGTTACAAGTAGAGTCCTCTTAGGACTCGGCTAATCTATTACAAGTTGGAAAGGTGAGTCCTTTTCCTATTATGACTGGAGTCGGCTTGCTGGGCTTCCTCCTGATGGGCCTCGTTAGTACTCCTTACGGGTACCCGTGTCCCATATCCACGACAGTAGCCCCCGAGCTTTCGGGTGACTTGTAGAGTCATGCGGAAGGTCTTGATTTGTTGAAGAAATGGGACACAGAGTCCGTGCCGGGTTCTTTGCCGGCTTGTTGATGTAGCGCTTTGCCGAGTTGTAGATGTCGATGATGTCGTGGAACCCGGCTTCAGCATTTGCCGAGTTGTCGATGTAGACTTTGCCGGGTTGTCGATGTAGATGTTGCCGGGTTGTCGTTATAGATTTTCCCGAGTTGTCGATGAAGGCGTTGCCGAGTCGTTGATGCCGGCTTCGCTTGCCGAGTCGTCGATGCCGGCTTCGCTTGCCGACTTGTAAATGCCGGCTTCTCCTGCCGACTTGTTAATGTCGGCTTCTCCTGCCGACTTGTTTTGAAGTGAGTCGGAATATTTCTCCGAGTCTTTTTGACGAGTTGTGTGACTTTGCTCGAGTTTGTTTACACCGGTATACATGTAGCCCCCGAGTGCCGGGTCGTTTGCCTGCGACGACTCGGGACTCCTTGGTGTATAACTCCTTTTCTTGAGCTTTGAACGGTGTAGCCCCCGAGTGCCGGGTTGTCTGCCTGCAGCAACTCGGGACTCCTTTTGAGGTACCTGAAATAAAATTATGTATGCATTATACCGTTCATGACGTATGAAAATAATTAAATAAATATTACAACGATTTGATTTATTTGTGTTCAAGTGATTAATCGTCCGACTCGACTAAGCAGGCTTTCGCGGCGACTTTTTTCATGCAAATATGATTTGCTCTGTCGACAAAGGCTTCTGTGCTTCAGAGTCGATCCGGCATTGTTCATACGCACTACTTGGTCTATTGCGTTTATCAACTGTCTTAGTAAAGAAACGAACGTCCATCTCCTGAGCCAGGATACCTATGTTTGGACCGCGCATCTGGCAGCTTGTCCTCTTTGGCAACCTTACGACTCAGAAGAATTAATAGCCCCCGAGATTAGCTCGAAGGTGTTAACTTTATTTAACTGACTAGAAAAGAATACAAAATTTAAATATAAGACTTAGCTTGTATTTCCTCTGTAGTTGATGACGCGAAGAAAGCTTGCGCACCGCCGAGGTCGACTTGTCGGTGTAGTCGAAGGGATGCAGCCGAGTCGGTCTGATAGGAGTCGGAGATAGGCGCCTGCATACGTACGCACTGTCCTGCATCGCCCACCCTTTTTCCTTTCCTTCGTTGACTCGCACGGGTACTAGCAGCATCCGGTTTGTATTTCTTTTTTCTTTCCTTGCACGTGAATTTGCTTGATGCACGTGAGTGCCAGTAGCACTCGGTTTGCTCTTTCTCTTCTTTCTTTTACCTGTTTGCTTCCTTTGGTCCAGCTTAACACTTCTTTCCTTGTTGGGAGATGCAATAGTGGTCGGACTCCTCATCCGATGCGATGCTTGTCAGCTTGTGCGGGTCCAAGCAGCACTCCGTATTAGTTGATGGCGGCTCCTTTTTTCCTTTTTCTTTTTGGGTTTCACGCGGGCGCACGCGTTGAGACATCTTGGCGTAACTTTCCTTTTCTTACTGCAATCGGATTGGGATCCAGAGATTGGTGCTAGCTGTACGGCCGATTTCCATATTTGATTCCGAGTCCGTATTCTAGCTGAAGATGAAATCGACTTGTCCGAAAACTCCAGCCGATCTCCTGGACGACCTTGAAACTTGAGAAGGGCAATGTTGATGTCGAGCCCCGCGCCCGCCGTGTGGATGAAGAACTTGATGCGTCCGAGTCGCTTGATCGATGCGGTGATGAACTCGCCGTCGTCGTTGATGAAGATTGGACCCATCGAATTGTGAATCCACGCGCACTTAGCCCCACGGTGGGCGCCAATGTCGATGGATTAGATCAACGGTGAAGATACGAGACTACGTACGCGCGGGCATCGTCGATGTGGGTTAGTAGATGAACGACACGGGAGACAAGATTTATACAGCTTCGGGACCCGGGAAACATCATCCGGTAATATCCCTACGTGCTGTTTGTGGCTAGGTTGTATTCCTCTCATGGTGGAAGTCGCCGATGAGGCGGCTCCTCTATTGTGTATATCGGGCTCTGTCCCGTCTGTCTTGGTTCTGCTGGGTCTGTCCAGGCTTGTCCCTCTTGGTGCTCCCGGCTCCTCCTTATAAAGGTGGAGGGCCGAGTTACAAGTAGAGTCCTCTTAGGACTCGGCTAATCTATTACAAGTTGGAAAGGTGAGTCCTTTTCCTATTATGACTGGAGTCGGCTTGCTGGGCTTCCTCCTGATGGGCCTCGTTAGTACTCCTTACGGGTACCCGTGTCCCATATCCACGACACTTGCACTTGAAGCAAGTGATCCTGGCCGGGTTCTTGACTTGTACTTGGCCCTTCCTCTTCTCAAACTTGGACTTGTTCTTGTTGTTGGAGTTGAATCCAAGGTCACTCTTGTCATTTGGGGATTGTTGCACACTCAACATGTTGTTAAGTGCACTCTTCCCTTCATGACGCTTTTCCAAGCCTTTCTTCAAGGAAGCGACTTGGGCCTTGAGGTCTTTTATTTCCTCTACATGGTTAGTGGCAACAAAAATACTGGAGGAAGTAGAAGCTTCATTGTTAGAGCAACAAGGCAAAGAAAGTAATTCATCACATGATGTTCCAACATTTTGAGTGGATGAACTACTAGGACTAGCACATGGCAATATAGAATTTTTAGTTATAGTTGTGCTACTATCCACATGAGGCTCACAAGATGTTACCTTTGTAGTGATGGCCTCATGAGCTAACTTTAGACTAGTATAGGATGCTAGAAGATCATCATTAGAGCTAGATAGCTTTTCATGACTTTCTTCCAACTTCCTATACTTGCTTGTTAGCAACTCAAGTTGAGCTCTTAGCTCAACATTCTCCTTCAAAGTAGATGCTTCACAAGAAGTAGAGTTAGTAGCACAAGCATCATTAACATTAGGAATAGAAGAAGAAATCTTAGCAAGCTCTTCATTTAATCTAGCATTTTCCTTTTTCGTGACTTTATATTTAGCATGAGCATGGTCACGTTCTTTAATGATTTTAGCAATTATATCATTGTGAGACTCCTCAATAGATTCTAGTTTCTCCTCAAGAGAAGCCCGAGTCTCTTGCTCTTCGTCAAGAGCATCTTCTAACGATGCTTTCTCCATGGCATCATCTCTTTCAATCTTACCCTTTTCTTCAAGACTTGCTTCCAAAGCCTCAATAGTTTCCCCGCGCTCAACAAGGGTGCTCATGATTTCATAGAGGTTATCACAAGCATTTTTTATTCTTTGAAAGAGCCTTAAGAATCATTAGACCTTTATCATGAAGGAGGGCATCATCATTTTTCTTATCATCTTCTTCATCATTATTATCATTATTATTATCATCACTACTAGAAGATTTAGCCATAAGGCACAACATGGTTGATGAAGAAGAACAATTAATTTTTGAACTACTTAAGTTCGCAACTTGTTGCATAGCAAATTGGGTTTCCTCTACATTATTATTCATGCAAGAGATAGAGGGAACACAATCATTTTTATCATGGCAACAAGATAAAGCAAGCATATCATAAAGAGATTTATCCAAGATTTTTTGATGATATGCAAGGACTATCAACACTAGCATGTAAATCATTTATAGTGCTATGTGTGTTTAGGTCCAAAGATGAAGCATTGCAACAAGATAGAGATAAATGATCATCAATAATGAGCTCACTATCAATGTTGCAAAACCTATCACTACTCACCATCACATTGGTTTGTGGCTTACCACATTTTGGTGAAGTAGATAAAGACGAGAGCTCGTCACGGCCGGAGGTGGAGGGAGAGCAATCCTCCTCAATAGCGTTGGACACTCCATATTTATCTTGAAGCTTGGTCCAAAGCTCATGAGCATTCCGTAGAGGCAAGATTGACTCGAAAACTACAACACTCACAAATTTGCAAAACTCATTAGAAGCTAGAGTGTTGGGGTTATGCCGAACAGGTGTCCTCACAGAGAAGACTAAAAGCCAGCATACCAGGGTGGCCCATAGTGGTGGTAAGCCGAATCCGGCTTAACCGGGCGGCCCAGTATGATGAAGCACAGGAGGCCCATCCGGCTAAGAGAAGGTTCCAGAAGCCGGCCTGCATTGCGGAAGACTTAGCCCACAAGGCAGGGCCCAAGCCGGATTGGAGTAGAACTCTGTACTTAGTCGGTTAGGTTTCCTCCTGTAAGCCCTAGGTCCGGACGCCTTTATAAGCCGGCCTACGGGATGCCTTAGGGCACGCTCTCGATCCCAATCCACTGTAACTCGGCGATATTGCCTTATAGTGAATTATAGCAGCACGTAGGGTTTCGCCACCGTTGCGAGATCCGAAGCTAGGTAAACCCTTTGTCACCCCGTTGCCGGAACACCCCACTTCTCCAAAACCCCTCTCTCTACCTAGCTCGATGGCACCCCTACCGCGGCTAGATTCGACAATACCACGACAGTTGGCACCCACCGTGGGGCAGGAGATGTCCGGGGTTTCGATCCGTCCAGGAGCCACAGGCGGAGTCGGCGACACCACCGCGGTCGGCATGGTGAGCTACTTCGACGAGACAGGAGCTGGCCACGTCTTCAACGATGGCTTCTGGACGCCGGCAAAGGAGGATCCAGCCGGCTGGTCTACGGTCTCCATCGGCGGTTTCGACATCTTCGTCGGCTTCACCGCCCAGGCCTTGGATGATCTCGGCTTCACCTCGAGCTTTCCCACCACCCACCCAAGCAACCTCGACGAGGAATCGGATCTGGACTATGATGAGATCGCCGATCTGGATCTGGCTTTCGACGCCGACGACAAAGATTCTGAAGACGACGCAAGTTCCAACATGGCGGCGCCGGACTTCCACTTTGTCGGCGTCTTAGGAGAATCTGGCTCTCACGAGTCGATGAAAGAGCCTGAGTCTATCCTCCCTGCTCTGCAGGCCGGGGTTGATTCAGAAGCCGGATCAGGGGACACCGCCTATATGGAGCAGGACCTCGAATATGAAGGAGAATCCAATGATTTTAGTCGGAAAGTTGCATCCTGTTTAGGACGCCCTGCCGAGGTCTTGATGGGTGACGTCTCTGATCCTAAAGACGACCCCAACACCTCGAAAGCCGCCAATGGCGAAGAAAAAACTCCACAAGCCGGAAATCTCAAGGTTGATTTCGTGCCGCCACTGGCTCCATTGAAGGGGACAGGTAGAGTGCCGGCTGAAGGAGACGACATTGACGCTACGGCCGACGAGGCAGCAGAGAAGGAGCACGAAGAAAGGATGGCGAGGTATAAGCAGCTGCTAACGCCACTCCCTCCAAACGCATCGCTGGACGACATTGAGAAGCGCCGCGCCCTGCTTGAGGAGCAAGCAGCCTAGATAGTAGAGCGTGAGGTTGAGCTTACAAACAAGGAAACAGAGTTCATCCGAAAGCAGAGAGAAAAGGGGGCTGACGATGTCTTCCGTCCGGCTCATGACAAGAATCTGCACAAGAGGTTGGATTTCCGCAGCAAGTGGGAAGCCGACCATGTTAATTCAGTCTGGAGGAAGTATCACCACCGACGTGACCCGGTGACAAACCTGTGTTACTTCAATACCCCAGCCAAAAACATGGAGGCTGCCCAGGAGGTCATGTTCGACAAATCGTTGGATCGTGACGTTCGGCTCAGGTATTCGACTTATCTTCTGGAGGTCACACAACAGCAGCAAAACGACTCGCAAGTCAAGACGAGGCGGCTCATCGACGATTCTCGTCTTTGCAAGTCGACTGCGAACAAGCCAATGGCTGCTGCCCCTACAGACCCAGACGATGACCCGGCCGGCTCAAGTAGCCAGAACAAGGGCGGCGACAAAGACCCAAAGGACAAGCACCCTAGAGGCACGGAATCCCGAACAGGTTCTTCACGCCATCGTGAGGCTGTCTGGGAAAGACATCGGAGCCGTGAAGAGGACCCTCGCAAGGAAAAGGCGGCGCCACCCCGTCAGGATCACCGACGTGAGGGAGAAAACCAACCCCGAAGGGAGGGCAACATAGATCATATGCCACCTCCACCGCGCAAAGAGGGAGATAACCCTTCCAAGTACATACCCCCTCCACGACGGCAAAGGACACCAAGCCCTCCGCGTAATGCGAGTCGGGCGAGCCAAAGCCGTCACAGGGAAGAACCAAGACAAGAAAAGTCGGTTGGAAAACCGCCATCAGCCAATGATGTTCGAAGCCTAATCGAGGAGAGGAAGTCGGCCAGAGACGCCCAATACCTCGGCCCCAAGTGCTTTGGTAGAACAATCAGAGAGCAAATTCTACCTCCCACTTTGTCGAACGTAACAAAGATGGTTGAGAAGTATAGTGGTACGGCTAATCCTGAGACCTGGCTCTCAGATTACGTCAGTGCCTGTGACATATATCAAGGCATCGCCGACTCCGCGGTGCGATTTTTGCCCCTGATGTTAACCGGGACGGCACGCATGTGGATGGAAGGTTTGCCGGAAAGGACAGTTCATACCTAGAGTGACATGAAGCGTGTCTTTATTCAGCACTTCCAGGGCACATATAAGCGCCCAAAGTCGATTTTCGACTTACAGCGGTGCGTGTAGCAAAAGAACGAGTCTAGCCGTGAGTTCGTCTCACGATGGAGTGAAATCAAGAACGCTTGCGAAGGCGTCTCAGAAACTCAGGCGATCCATGCTTTTAAGCAATCTCTGAGGAAGGGGACGACTTTTCGCTTCATGATCTACAACGACGAATCGGAGACTTTGGGGGGCTTGCTCGCTTGTGCAAACAAGTATGCCGCTGCTGATGATGACAACAGGGAGGATGCCGAAAACCGCCGACGCGAGTCCGGGAAAAAGAAGATTGAAGACCAAGCCGGCCCTTCTCACGAAGTCGCTGTCGCCTTTGGAAAGGGTGGTTCGAGCAATGGCAAGTGGCAGGGCAAGAAGCCGGCAAATAACCAGTCATCCCGGCCTCCAACGGTGAAGTATGACGATATTAAGCATAACCCCTGTGTTCATCATCTTAGGCCTGATGGGACGAGTTCCCACACAATCCAGCAATGTCACATCAATCGGGACATCGCCAAGGACCCCAAAGCCGGCAAGTCAAGGAACAAGCGCAAGTCCAGGAAGGACGACAAAGAGAAGGAGGACGCTGCGTCAGAGTCGGATGATACAGCTTCCAAAGAGAAAGACAGCAAATTCCCTAAGCATGCCGAAAGTCTCATCGTCAAACTGGCAACAGATTCATCTCGCAAGGAAAAGGCGGCTTGGCGAGAACTCAATGCTACGGTGCCCGCAGTTCCTCAATATCTGGATTGGTTCGACACACCCATCACATGGGATCGCAGCGATCATCCGGACAGAGTTCCTGCAAAGCGCACCTACGCTTTAGTCATCAGCCCTATAGTTGACAAGTACAAGTTGACAAAGGTGCTCATGGATGGCGGTAGCAGTATCAATATACTTTATGCCGCAACATTGAAGAGAATGCGTCTCTCCGAGTCACAACTCACCCACAGCACTGTGAAGTTTCATGGGATTGTGCCGAGACAACAAGCTTCTTTGATGGGGCAAATCACCCTGACGGTCACCTTTGGTGAAGCCGATAATTTTCGGACTAAGGACGTCTCTTTTGAGGTGGTGCCCTTTAAAAGCGCATATCATGCAAACTTTGGACGTCCGGCTTTCGCCAAGTTTATGCTCGGCCCTGCTACATCTATAGCAAGCTGAAAATGCCGGGACCCAATGGATCATCACAGTCAAAGGAGACTTTAAGAAAGCCAAGGAGTGCGAGGCCTCCAATGCCGTCCATGCTGAACAAGAAATCTGCAGGGAAGAGTTGGAGGATCTCAAGAAAACAATTGGTCCCGATGAGATGCCGGCAACAGAAAAGCCTATCTTCTAAGGTGATTCAAGCTTCAAGCCAAAGGATGACACCAAGAAAATCAAGCTCTCAAAGGATGATCCGACAAAGGAGGCCATCATCGGTGCCGGTCTCGACGACAAATAGGAAGGCGAGCTCGTCAAGTTTCTCCGTGAGAACCGGGACATATTTGCCTGGTCACCATCCAACATGCCAGGTTGTCCCGAGGAAACTTGCCGAGCACTCCCTAAAAGTCAACAAGGACGCAAGGCCGGTCAAGCAAGGCCTCCGCCGCTCGGAACTGAGAAGCGCAAGGCGGTTGGAAAGGAAATCCTAAGGCTTACCGCCGCCAAATTCATCCGTGAAGTTGTCCACACTGATTGGTTGGCAAATCCCATGCTAGTCCCAAAGAAAACACCTCCGAACTACGTATGTGCATTGATTTCACTGGCTTAAACAAAGCCTGTCCTAAAGATCCGTTCGCCTTACCGCGTATCGATCAGGTCATTGATTCAACTGCCGGCTCAGAGATGCTATGTTTTCTGGACGCTTATTCGGGTTACCATCAGATTAAGATGAAGGAGTCAGATCAAATTAAGACGTCCTTCACCACGCCATATGGCAATTACTGCTATGTCACAATGCCTTTCGGCTTAAAGAACGCCGGTGCTACTTATCAAAGGTGTATGTCGCAATGTTCACGTCTACGTCGACAACATAGAGGTTATGTCGAAGAAGCGCGGCGATCTTATCGCCGATCTGTCGGAAACCTTTGCAAATCTAAGGGAGTACCAGATGAAGCTTAATCCGGCAAAACGCGTCTTCGGAGTACCCGCAGGCAAGCTTCTGGGCTTCATTGTTTCCCAAAGAGGAATTGAATTTAACCCGGAAAAGATAAAGGCGATCCAGAACATCGAAAGGCCGTCTTGTCTAAAAGACATACAACGGCTTACGGGTTCTGCCGCGGCTGTAAGCCGATTCATTAGCCGGCTTGGTGACAAAGCATTGCCATTATACAAACTTCTCAAAAAGTCGGACAATTTTATTTGGACAGAGGAGGAAGAGGTAGGTTTGGCTCAGCTGAAGTATACATTGACGCATGCTCCAATCTTAGCAGCTCTGAGGGAAAAAGAGCCGCTTGTCCTCTACTTGTCGGCCACGAATTTCGTGATAAGTGCCGTCATTGTAGTGGAGCGCCTGGAGGAAGGGAAGTAATGGCCGGATCAGCGCCCCGTCTATTTCATTAGCGAGGTGTTCTCGGATTCAAAGCAACGCTACCCTCACTACCAGAAGTTAGCCTATGGTGTATTCTTTGCCGACAGAAAATTACGGCATTACTTCCAAGATCACACAATCACGATGGTCAGTAAAGCTCCACTAAGAGAAATCATCAATAATGCCGACGCAACGGGTCGAGTCGCCAAATGGGGCATCGAGTTAGCAGCTTTCGACATCCAGTACAAGCCGAGGACCGCCATCAAGTCTCAGGTTCTAGCCGACTTTGTTGCAGATTGGACAGAGGCGATGGAAAGCACACCTTTGCCAGACTCTCAGTACTGGATAATGCACTTCGATGGTTCAAAGATGAAGGAAGGCTCGGGGGCTGGAGTGGTACTAAAATCGCCTAAGGGTGATAAGCTCAGTTATGTCCTCCGAATCCACTTCAACGCCACAAACAATGTAGCAGAGTATGAGGCTCTCCTCCACGGCCTTCACATGGCTAAAGAGTTGGGAGTAAAGCGTGTCCTCTGCTATGGCGACTCGGATCTAGTTGCACAGCAACTTGATGGATGCTGGGACACAAAAAGTCCCACAATGGCGGAATACAGGAGAACAGTCGATGAATTCGGCCGATGTTTTGCCGGCTTAGAGGTTCGACATATCTCCCGAGATGACAATGAAGCTGCTGATGCCTTGGCCAGAATAGGCTCCAGGAAAAAGGCAGTGCCACCAGACGTATTTCGCCATCACCTACACAAGCCGTCCATCAAAGGTGGCGACGAAGATTACCCGTTGTCGGCAGAATCAGTTTAAGTGTGCTTGGTAACCCCGGATTGGACCACGCCCTACATTGATTTCTTGATTAATAAGAAACTGCCCAAGGAAGACGAGGTGTTGAGCCGTCAAATTGAGCGCCGAGCAAAGGCGTACACGATTATTGACGGACAGCTTTACAAACGGAGCACATCGGGCATCTTCCAAAGATGCGTCTCTCCAGAAGAAGGACGGCAGATCCTCGAAGAAATCCACTCCGGCGAATGTGGGCATCATGTGGCGGCAAAGGCGTTGGTCGCCAAGGCGTTTCGGCACGGATTCTTCTGGCTAACGACTAAGGAGGATGCTATCAACATCGTCAAGACTTGTGAAGGGTGTCAGCGCTACGCAAAGCAGGTTCACTTTCCGGCTCAGGAGCTCCGAACGATCCCTATTACTTGGCCGTTTGCGGTCTGGGGGCTCGACATGGTGGGACCCTTCAGGACGGCAAGAGGAGGCTTAACTCGCCTACTGGTGGCGGTTGACAAATTCACGAAGTGGGTGGAGGCAAAGCCCATCAAGAAACTCGACGGAGCTACAGCTACAAAGTTCATCATCGAGATTACAACTCGATTCGGCATACCGCATAGCATTATCACTGACAATGGCATAAACTTTGCCGTCGGTGAGCTATCGAAGTTGTGCAGCCGATCAAAGATCCGAGTCGACGTGGCATCGGTGGCACACCCGCAATCCAATGGACAGGTAGAGCGCACTAACGACATTATTCTGCAAGGTATTAAGCCAAGGCTTAAAACTCCTTTGCATTGAGCAGCCGGCGCTGGGGTCGATGAATTGCCAGCGGTCTTATGGAGTATTCGTACTACCACAAACAGATCAACCGGCTTCACCCCTTTCTTCCTTGTCTATGGTGCAGAAGCGGTGCTCCCATCCGACATGATCCACGATTCGCCTCGAGTCGCAGCCTACGTCGAAAAGGACGCAGAAGAAGCACGTCAAGATGGCTTAGATATCCTTGAAGAAGAAAGAGAGCTAGCTCTCCAACGATCCGCCATCTATCAACAAGATCTACGTCGCTACCAGAGCCGTAGGGTGCGGAATCGATCTTTTCGAGAAGGCGACTTAGTGCTTCGGCTTGTGCAAAGTCGGCTGCACAAATTATCCCCGCCATGGGAAGGACCTTTCGTTATCAGCAAAGTTCTGAAAAACGGGTCATATTATCTCCTCGACTTAAGGGATTCAAAGAAAGATCCCAGGAAGAAAGGTCGTAAGAGGAAAAGGCATGTAGATGACGACTTAGATGAGACGAAACGTCCGTGGAATATCGCTCAGCTACGTCCTTTTTACACTTAGCAAATTCTATTGTAACCATGTCAATGTGATCATGAAATAAAAATTGGCTTCTCTCATGTCAAATTCGAGAATCTGTACCATCCTTTATTTCCCAATGATCTTATTGTTATTATTTGTTTACCCGAAATTGGCTGTGTTGCTCGTTGGTAAACTCTTTCATGTTGAATCTGCCTTAAGGTGATGAAAAATCAACATTTTGCCAAATTAATGTTTGTCTGTTAGCTTTTTGCGTCGGGTTGCTTCAAAGCGTTTCAGCACCGAAAGGCGGCACTTATTCTGAGTCTAAATAGATTGGTCATTGCGTACCCTGTTGCTCAGCGAGTTAGCTTCGCAATAGGTTTGCCGGCGCTTAAAGGCTAAGGTGTCAAGGCCAGAATAAACCGAGGCATAAAAATTGCAAGTTTGCAAATATAAAAGCTGACTAACATACAGCAAAATGCTTAGTTGTTCCTAGACATATACATTGTTTGGACGGCTTTACATGTTGCTTATTACATTTTCAGGATGGCCGGCTTAGCGAGCAAATTCGGCTCATGACGATTTCTCCGCCTCCTCATTGTCATCATCTGATTGAACAGGGGTTGGCGGGCACGACATTTCCTTGAAGATGGTGGTCAAGGAGACCATGTTGGCAATTTTGCTGGCATAGCCGGAGACGGAGCGAAGGATCTTCTTGCGATCTTGGTCATCTAGCGGCGTGCCGTCCTCCTTTTCAAGAGGGAAGCCGGATGCGACACGCCAGGCTTCTGCCTCCGGGTAATGCGCCATCATCAAGCCCAAGGCCGTCTTGGCACCTCCGTGAGCGCTGGATCAAAGCCGTTCATCGAAGAATGAAACTGCTTCGGCCAGTGCAGCCTCTAAGTTGGCAAGGTTCGCCGGGGGCTCGGGGTTGCCGGGAAAGAACTTCTCGACAAGCTCTTTTCCCGAAGAAAGAATCTTCGGGATGAGTTCTCCTACTTCCAATATCCGGTCAAGCCGGTTCTCCGCCGTCAGCTCATGGCCATAACCCGCCGGAGCTGCAAAAAGGGCGAAGTTCAGTTATATTTGGCTAAGACAGAAACCAATGAGTTTAAGTTTTTTCAAAACTTACTCAGAAGCTGGCTGTCGATAGCCAGCGATTCGTCGAGGCGTTTGTCAAGCCGATCCTGGACTTCGTTAAGGGCATCCTTGTGGCTTTGCCTCTCTGTTTCTAGAATCTGTTCGGCTTTGGCAAGGTTTTTCTTGACCACCTCCAGCTCCGCCGCCATTGATTGGTTAAGCTTATTCAGCTCAATGTTTTCGTTGCGGAGCCGGTCGACAATGCCAGCGTTCTCAGCAAGCTCCTTGGCTTTTATAATGGCGTCTGCAAGACAAAATGCTAGCAGTGTAAAAATACCCATTATAGAGAGTTAAGTTTCGGCATTATTACCTTGGTACTGAACCCGGTCTGCCTCAAACCCTTCGACGATGGCATCTTTGTTCGCCAGTTCAGTCTTAAGGCGGCGCATCTCCTGGTTTCGCACACCCAAAGAATTGATGGTTTCAGCGCCAATTTTTCGGTGGATCTGCGTAAGAAATTGCTAAAAGCCTAAAGCTATATTTACAAGTTAAGGTGGCTACATGATGACACTTCATGGCTAGGGGGCTAAGTGTATGCATGCGCATTAACTCGGATCACTATGTCGGCTAGTTCTAGTAACTTAACCCGGCAAAGTGCTCGGGGGCTACTGGGTCAGATATTTACCTGGTAGTGCTCGCGGAGAAGCGTCATGCCAGCCTCAAAGATATCAGCAAAGTAATTCTGCCAATCTTCAAGGATTTCTATGACATCAAAGGTGTCATAGGCCTTGGTGTGATCCGGCTTGTCGTCCCGGACAGTTGTTCCCTTCTTACGAGGAAGCCGAGGTGCCTTCATGAAGCGGCTCATGAATTCCGGCTTGATGCGCCCCTCCTCGTCAAAGGCTTCTGCTTTGATCGGAGGGAAGTTTGGGGCATCATTAGCCGGAGCTTCAGCCCTTGGTGAGGAAGGCTCTGCCACCTTCCCCGTCATCTCTGTCCACTGGGTGGGAGGAATAACCCCGGCTCTCCCAACAGGTGGAGCCGTCACCATGGTGTGAGCATTCTCCTTTGTGGGGTTCGGCTCTGGAACTGGAGGAGTTGGAGGAGGGATGGCAGGAGAGGCTTTCTTCCTTGTGGCAACCGTCTTTATCCTCAAGGGAGCGCCCTTCTTTATCCTGCAAAGGTAAAAGATGAAGTTTAGCAAATCCGGCATTGCTGCAAGGGAAGGGAAGGAGATGTTGTCAGTCGACTTACTTCTTGCTAGGGATGTTGAGCCCAGCGACAGCATCGTCATCTTCAGACGACTTAGCGCCACTCGTGGTCGACTGGCCCTTCCTCTTCCGGCTCTCTGCGGTAGCCGATGAAAAGGAGATGGACTGTGTGGGCGCCTTGTTGGACGAAGGTTTGCCAGCAGGGCGGATGTCGGAGATTCCAGGGATCTGACATATTACATGTTAGTCCGACAAAAGCAAACCCGAATCTCTCAAAGAATTGAGCTTTGGTTAATGAAAGTACCTTTGGGGGAGGGTTGGATGCCGTATACATCAGCAATGATTCTTCATATTGCCGGCCTTCTCCAGGCCGGGCTTTGATGAGCTTATTGAAGTGATCCTCAAAGAGGTCTTGCTCCAGGTCTTTCTCGTTGATCCGCATGGGATCAGACTCACCCGTGTACTCGCATAAAAGCCGAGCACGATATTGGAGGGGCTGGATCCGTCTCTTCATCCAGCAGATTATGGTGTCCTCCCCAGTCAAGGGAGGAGTGCCGTATGTTAGTTGCGCAATCCTCGCTTGGAGGACGGCATGTTCCGCCGGCATTGCACCTGACGGCTTCTTTTTCCATGAGGGTAGGGGCGTTCCGGCTTCGTCTGTGAAAGGGGCAAGCCCCTGCAGCCGGTTTGGCGACGCCACGTCCTTACAGTAGAAGAAGGTGGACGCCCATCCCTTTGCCGAATCAACGATTGGCACTTGAGGGTACCAATCGATATCCCGGCGGCAGTTAAAGCTGATCGTGCCGGCCACCAGCAGCTCCTTGTTCACGGTTTGCCTCTTGACTAGGAAGCATCGTTCGAAGAAGTCTAACCTAGGTTTTATGCCTAAATAGCCTTCGAACAGTGCTACAAAGCCGGAGATGTACAACAAACTGTTTGGAGTAATGTTGTGAAGCTGGAGGCCGTAGTGGTCTAGGAGATCTACTAGAAAAGCTGAAGGAGGCAAGGAAATCCCCTAAAGACATGGGAAGAGAGAAGTACCCGTTCGTCATTGATGGGAGTTGGACAAGGATCGCCGAAGGCGGATCGCCAAGTCGGCGTCGATTCAGACGAAGGAAGAATGGCTCCATCGGCTTCCATCCCCTTCAGCTCGACCTCGTCCACCACAGAGCAAACCCAATTGTGGGACGGGTTGTTGGCCGCACCTTTATTGTTGCCAGCTTCTTCTTCTTCCTCCTCCTCGCCGACACTGATGTCTTCAGCGGCAGCCTCAGTAGCCATAGAAGCAGAAGCCATTGTGGCAGCGGCTTCAGCTGCAGCTTTTGCCAGGGCCACCTCGCCGCGACCCGAAGAGGTGGAGGTGCTCACTGGAGATGAGGGAGGCGCAGATGCAGCAGCGGATGGCTCCGAAATGGCGGCGGCGGCTGTGGATGCGGTGCCTCCCATCGCCGGAGCCGGATCGACCGACGCTGCGTCAATCACTGCAGAGGTAGGGGCGCTTGATGCCATGGAGCTTGAGGGAGAGATGGAGGAGTTGGAGCTCGGGAGAGGAGATGAGATCTGGAGGAGGGTTTGGAGCTAGGGTTGCGAATGGCGTGGAGGTCGCGACGGAGATGAAGCGATCGTCATTTATAGCGCAGTGCCGAGATGTGTGCAATGGTCAGGAGCCGAGTTTCTCGCCACGTGTCGCGGGATCGAGCCGTTGGAGACGTTTCCTTCCTTCGGACGCCTCGATTCCAGCGCGGGAAAAATGGAAACTAGCCCATGCATTCAAAAGAGGCTCCTCCACTCACACTGCTGGGTCTGACATAGCCGTCAAATCGGCGGACGCGTGTTGTTACACGTCCAAGTGCTTTTCGGCATACAAAGCCGACACACTGAAATCGACAAAGCTATTCGACATGATTGCAGGTTTTTCTTGGAATGCTCCAAGACTGAAGACGGATGATGAATTTCCCGGACAACACATTGCCGGAAGATTGAAGCCAGCCGTTGAAGTACTTGAAGCTTTCCGGGGGCTACTGTTGGGGTTATGCCGATCAGGTATCCTCGCAGAGTAGACTAAAAGCTAGCATACCAGGGTGGCCCATAGTGGTGGTAAGCCGAATCCGGCGTAACCGGGTGGCCTAGTATGATAAAGCACAGGAGGCCCATCCGGCTAAGAGAAGGTTCCAGAAGCCGGCCTGCATTGCGGAAGACTTAGCCCACAAGGCAGGGCCCAAGCCGGATTGGAGTAGAACTCTGTACTTAGTCGGTTAGGTTTCCTCCTGTAAGCCCTAGGTCCGGACGCCTTTATAAGCCGGCCTACGGGACGCCTTAGGGCACGCTCTCGATCCCAATTCACTATAACTCGGCGATATTGCCTTATAGTGAATTATAGCAGCACGTAGGGTTTCGCCACCGTTGCGAGATCCGAAGCTGGGTAAACCCTTTGTCACCCCGTTGCCGGAACACCCCACGTCTCCAAAACCCCTCTCTCTACCTAGCTCGATGGCACCCCTGCCGCGGCTAGATTCGACAATTCCACGACATTTAGCTAAGCTCTCTGTTATGGAACTGTCTAGATCACGACAAAATTGCTCCTAGCAAGTGGTTCCCCAATGTTTGTGATTCCTCCACCACACCCGTTCCTGAAACCCTTTTGGCACTAGTTGTCGTAAGAGTGCTAACAAGGGATTTTACAATATCCTGAAATTGTTGTTAGCCTGTTCCTTACTCTAAATCAGTTGTCCGACCTCTATCTGTCTTTTGACAGTCAAGTTTATCGTGCATTGGGGTGTTCTGATGCTTGTTATTCTTGTGGTTCGTCAAGGCATTCCACTTCGGGATGTCAGGAGAAACAACCTCCGGTACCTTGTCCATTTCTCGGACCAGGTCAAAGGATTGTGATTCGCGGAGTAAAGGACTGTCTAGATTTTGTTCCGTTCCACCGTGGAGTGTCACACTCTTTTATATCAAGAGGTCGTGCTTAGTCTCATGGCGTACTTGATGGAGTGATGCTCATACCCTTCCTTATCCATCTACCTCCGAGCTACCCGGGCTCGAGGATGTTGAGGATGAATATCGTTCTGGTAATCGGATAATCTTAGAAATTGTTATTGCTTTGAAATCCAAAGACTTTGATGGCACTCCTAGCCTGACTGGTGATCATATCCTCGAGCTGAGTTGTCGGAGCTGCCAAGTCCATTCGTCTAGGTGCACCCTTCGGTCAACGAGTTAGATTCATTTCGAAACACTCCCAAGACCACATCTTTTCCTTGAAATGCAAGCTTTCTCTCGCAACCAGTGACTTCTGTCGCTATGGATCTGAGTGAAGTTCGCTTTGTCTCCTCGGGTTAAATCACAAGTTGGTTATGCATACGTGCATTATTCAGCTGGTAGGTTGTTACCTCCCGTTCTCTGATTAAGCCATGTGTGCACACCAAGCCCTGACCGAGTCGTTCCTAAATAAGAAGAAGTTGTCAAACCTCATCAAGTTACCGGTGTTTTCCAATCGTGAATCAGTTGGGCTTCATTGTTTGGAGTTCATGCTGGTTTAATTTCCTTTTCTTAGTCGTGACCCCATGGAGCTTGACACTATAGACTATGCCTTGAGAAACTAGTGATCCTAATCTTTCGTTAACTTTCGGGAACTCCCTTTCATGCAAGTTAAGTATAAGTACCTGCACGCCTAACCAAATCTGAATTTCAAGCAAAAATGATGCTTGGAGTTTACCAAGAGCATGACCTAGGCCTAGTTGTAACCCCGACAAGTTAGGTGTTATGGTTCAAGCACCTCACCGAAAGATCTGTTGACGAAATCTCTTCGGTCCTTAAAATCCACCCACTATCCATGTGTATCATGGGTAATTTATCCTAATAGTTTTCCTTTATAGCCTTTCTCTACCGTCAAGTACGACCTTCGCTTGATGATCGATTGAGGGCTATTCCGAAGCCGGAGTGTAAGATCTAGAACCTCAAGGAGACCATTACAACGGAGTTACTAAATGTCCCTTGGTCAATCCTCCTACCCCATCTATCTCGTGGCAATAGCTCGATATCAGGTTTGACCTCTCTATCTAATGGTGGATCAATGATATATCTTTCCTCCTAGGTGAACCCAAGGATTTGCCCAATCACACGGACGTTAGGTCAATTCGTCAATCCCGTTAGGGCCTGAGCTTTCAACCTTACGGACATCTCTAGTGTATCAAAAGCGTGGAGTCCAGAAGGTGCCCTTTCTCCTCGCGGTGCTCCAAATCTCTACTGGCTACACCTCAGGGAGGTTTGAAATAATGTATTGGTCTTGGACAAAATCCTGAACAGAGTGATCGGTTGTCCTATCATCGGCTCGACCTTTATTTGGGCAAGTCATTCCTAGTTCCCGTAGTAACTTATGGTTTGGGAAAGAGTCATTTTGTCTACCACCTCAAGTTATCTCCTGTTCTTTCCGCCGCATCGACATGTCATACTTGTTACCTTGAGCCTGTAACAAGGAAGATCATCGTGGGATCGAGTAGATCGTTGAAGTTAAGAGTTGCCATCTTCCCCGCATCCCTCTTCCTACTCTAGAATCTCGGGACGAGATTCCTGTAAGGGGGTAGAGTTGTAACAGCCTCAGTTTGGTACCCTAAAATATGGGCCAAATTTTCACTTTTTGCTTTGCAACATTGCATCATGGCATCTATTTAAATTGCTAAAGTTAAATAAAGCAACACTTGGAAATTAAAACAAAGGAAGCAAAACCCTTCCCAAATTTTTAAATCAAATACCTTGCTCAAAATGGCACAATAAATTATTCTTGAATTTCCAAATTGTCCGGGAAGTTCCAAGAATACCTTTTATAAATAATTGACAAAGGCAATTGCTTGCCGAGCAAATAAATAAATTTGAGAATTCAATTTGGTTCAATTCAAATCCTATTTTTGAAACCAAGTTAAGCTTTCCAAAAATTCAAACTAAAATCATGGGGAGCTCCAATATTATCCTGAGAGCCTCCATGAATATTTTTATTATTTTTGGAAACATATAAATTCTCCAAATAAATACATTTTGAAAATTATTAAAAATGACTATAACTAAACCCTATGAACAAATGTGGTGCAAAACATTTTATTTTGCCACCCAATTTTTTGGAGTCTCTATCTGACAAGGGGAGCCTACTCAAATAATTTCAGATTTTATAAAAATATTCCAATGCCTTATTTAAATCCCTAATCTCTGCTGGTTTTAATCGAAAAGGGAAAAAGGGGCAAAAAGAGAAAACCCTGACAGTGGGCCCCCTGTCATCCCCTCCTCCCTCCTCTTCTCCACAGTGCTACGAGTCACTGGCGCCATGCCGTGGCCGAGCTGCTCCAGCATGCTGCCGTGGCCCCCTGGGATAAGAAGGCCACCGAGGACGCCACCTGCTCCCCTCTACCCTAGCTCCTCTCCCCTCCCAGCGCCGCCGCCACCTCTCTCCCTCTCATCCCCTCTTCTTTTCTTCCTGGCAGAGACCGAGAAAAGAGCCTCCATGGGCGTCGCCGCACCAAGCCTCTCCGAGCTCCATGACCATGTCCTGGACGTTTCCCTGGACCTGTTCATTCATTTCCCCACCTATGAGCCTCCTCTTCCGTCCTCTGCTACCCGGGATCGAGCTCGACCAAGCCACATCCCGCGCCGGTGTCGATGACGTCGCCGTCGCTTCAAGCCTCCCCAAGCTCAGCAACCGTATCCATGGAGCATGCCTCGTCTTCCTCTACAACCTGACGCGATGGATCGGAGCCGGAGGTGCCAAGGTCGTCGTCGACTACGTCCGTCCATGCGGAGCGCGCTAACCGCCGGTCTTCTTCCTCTTCCCCGTCCAGCTCCGATCGTTTTCGTCGTCCCCGAGCCTTTTACTCTCGCCATCAGCCTCCCCAAGGTGAGCCGCACTTTCTGCATCTTCCTCCCCTTCGGATCTGTCGCCGTGGGCGCCGTTCTGTTCGCGCCCGAGCTCCATGGCCACCACTGCCATGGCAGCCCGGTCCTTGTCCACACACGCATGAGCTGCTGCTGTGGTTTCCTTGCTCCACACCACACACACTCACCAGCACCTGTACGCAGCGCGCACCCTGCACCCTCAGGCTCCCGGACATGCGCAGCAGCCAGCAGGCCGCTGCAGATCAACCCCGTCGCGCTGCATCTGAATCTGAAGGTTGCACCTTTTCCTGTCAAAAAAATTCAGTTAACCCCGCTTCTCTTACCTCTTGTTCCATCAAATCTGCAACTTGACAACAACACCGAACCAGCCCAGTGGCTAGCACGCCGCGCCATCGCCCTGCAGCCGCGAGTTCGATCCCCGCATAAGCCACCCCTTTTTGGATTTATTTTTCCCCAAAGGCCGGACCCTTCGGCCACCAGCCCGGCCTGGTCTCTGCCTGGGCCGGCCAAAGGCCGGTGGCTTCGGGAGCCCACCCGGCCTGCAGCCCGGCCTGGGCGGCTTGAGGCCGGCTTGTCTGGCCAATTTGTTTTCCCTTTTTTTTTTTTGGAAAATAAAGCAAATTAAAATAATTAATATCTTTTTAAATATTGCTCTAAAAATTGCAAATTAAATATCAAATTTCTCAGCAAAACATTATCTACCTATTGGTGGCTTTGGCTTGACCTCTTGAGTAAAATAATTTCCCTTTAATTAGGAAACCCTAAAATGGCATAATTATTACCTAACTCGAAAAAATTCATAACCTATTAATGACTTAACCAAAAATTGCGAATAAAATATCAAAGTGATCAACATGTCAAATGCTATTAAACCATGCTAAAATCATGCCATGATCACAAATATTTATTTGATGTTTTCTTAATTTGGTTAAACGAATTAAATTCAATTAATTAAGTGATCAAGGCAGGGCCCAAGCCAGATTGTGCATTGCACCTTTTCTTCGGGTGATTTATTTTGTTCTTTTGTATTATTTGGGTATCGATATATTCCGGAGTCGAGGGTCTCTCTACCTACCCCGACGAGCCGTACTACATGCCCCGGCAGCAAGGCAAGAGATAACCTAACCTTCTTGGCATCTAGCATCCTAATGTTTACAAACTTATTTTATCCACCATAATATTGCATGCGATTCCATTGTCTCTTTTGATCAAGATGTAGAGTATCCTATGAATGCATGTTGATCCCCTGAACCATCACATGTTTCCCCTCCTATAAACCCTAGGTTTGATGTGTTGGCCGGAGACCAAGATTTAATTATTTGTATCTAGATGCTTAGCAATGCTTAGCCATGCTTAGTTAAATGCTATATTTTTGTCCATTGATTTAATTCCATGATGTTGATGTTGATGGAATGTCGGACATGGTGGCGATTAGTGGTACTTAATTAATTTGCTTAAAAGGCTTGGGTGAGTTGCCATCGGGGATGGTGTTTTGCCTCATTCTTGCCCCTAAGTGCGAGTTCTTGTCTCTAGAACCAAGGTTTGAGCGTGCTGCCATTGGTGGGTGTATGGGCGCCTTACTAACTGAATAACTTGTTCGGGCATATCCAAGGGTCCTCTAGCTCGGTTTTCCATTTGCGTGTGAGTGGAAAAGGAATTGTTGGGGAGGATTTGTGTTTAGGACGTGGCGATGGGGCAGGGTCTGAAATAGGCTGGGTAAACTTGCCCTGTGGCCACTGATGACTCTTGGATAGTCTCACGCGAGGTAAAGGTTTAACCGCGCCCGCTTGCCGTCCTTCCCCGGAAGAGGGCCACTCAGGTGAGCCGGACAGTACCAATGGGTAAATTAGTACACCCCTGCAGGGTTAAATCTTTTCGAAAAGCCGTGTCCCCAGTTATGGACGCCTTGGGAACGGATTACGAGATCATAGAGAACCTTAACCTTACTTAATTAATTTGGCAGCTAAAGGTTGCAACTCAACATGTGTGTAAAAGGTTCATTTCCTCGAGGGTGATTCGAGGGAGTGCCTTTGGTGGAGATGAGAGATGGTTTTGGCTACAAGTTAGTTCGATGAGAACCGAAGATGAAAAGTTTACTCTCTTACCCCCTTTATGAAAAATATTCTGAATAGACGATGCCTTGTGTCTTTTTATATCTTTTAAATGAAAATCTAGCTTCATGCAAAATAGCTACATTATACAGCTTTAGAGCCTCCGTCAGCATTGGGCCTATATCGCCCTACTAAACTTGCGAGTACGTCGTACTCAGTCTCTCTTTGCTGCCTTTATATTTGTATTTCAGAGGAGGACGACACCGAGCAGCTAGGTGGGTTCTTCGTGGACGTTGATGAATAGTTTGGGGTTCCCAGGTGGCAGCTTGGGACCGTGGAACGAGCTGGCTTGGGTTATGGTTAGTGTAGGCCTCTTAGGCCATATATTTGCATCTTGTTGTTAGACAACACTACCCGTTTCCGCTTGATGTACTCATGGATCTGTGATCCCTTTTTGTGTGTAATATTTGTATCTTCTCTTATATGAGTTGCTATATGCTTTTGTGTCATAGAGTCTGCAATGTGCCAGTTGTTCCACAAGTCTCGGTCTCTTTACTATACGTGATAGCGATGTCTAAGCTGATGGCATGATCGAGGTGTTGTGTGCCGATGATCCATTCCGAGCACACCTGCCAATGAGTTTTGGCCTGGGATTGGTAAACCCAGTAACCCTCGATTGTGTAGCATGACTGGTTGCACAACGCTTCACTGTATAGTTCTGGGGTCGGGGCGTTACAGCGGCCAAGCCTACATATATATAGTGAGAAATGGCGGGAAGACAAAGGCGGGAAGCGGTGGAAGAAGCACACGGATCGTGTGTTTCCTTCGAGCGCTTGTGAGCTGTTGGATCAGAAGCACACGGATCGTGTGTTTCCTTCGAGCACTTGTGAGCCGTTGGATCAGAAGCACACGGATCATGTGTTTCCTTGTAGCGCTTGTGAGCCGTTGGATCAGGTGTGTGTCATTCGTTAGGTGTGCTCCTTTAGTCCCGGTTCCAGCTACCAACCGGTACTAAAAAGGTGAAGATAAGGCACACATATCAATGCTCCTTTAGTCCCGGTTCCAGCTACCAACCGGGACTAAAAAGGTGAAGAGTTGCCCTATATAAATACCCACCATGAGGAGGAAGAGGAAGAACAAGAGCACGGCAACAGCAGAGAGAGAAGACAGAGGGCTCCTCTATGCACGAGCTTCTCGAAGATGTCGTTGGGCAGTGACCTATGACATCTTCGAGGGGCTCGGCATAGAAGCGTTCTCTCAGTGCTAAGAGGGTTCTATCTAGAAATCATTCAGTTCATCGACCGAATACAAATCAAACGATTTCACCTGCATACGCCCTACGGTGCATTTAATATGCGGGCACTCTCTAGCCACAGTAGGGTTGTATGCAGGTGATACCGTGTGTTTTGTTCTATCTAGAAATCCTTCAGTTCATCGACCGAATACAAATTATTCGGATTCCCTCCATACATCCCGACGGTGCATATAGTCAAAACATACGGTTTGTATTCGCATATAGCCATTATTACAAATCACCAACATCCCTATCTAGTGTTGTGGTTTTCTTCTGCGCCGTAGCCATGGAGCATCTTCATCATTTAACAGGATGCATGGGTCAGTTTTCACTGTGAAGGGCGGAATTACATGAAACTTATTATAATCTTCTGACATGTCTGTCTTGTCATCCACTCCCACGATGTTTCTTTTCCCTGAAAGAACTATGTGGCACTTTGGCTCATCGGACGATGTATTCTTTTGCTGATTTCTTTTTCTCGATTTGGTAGACATGCCCTTCACATAGAAAACCTGAGCCACATCGTTGGCTAGGACGAATGGTTCGTCCATGTATGCAAGATTTTTTGAGATCCACTGTTGTCATGCCGTACTTTTGGTCTACATGTACCCCGCATCCTATCAGCTTGACCCATTTGCACCGAAACAAAGGGACCTTAAAAGTAGGTCCATAGTCAAGTTTCCATATCTCCTCTATGTACCCATAATATGTGTCCTTCTTCCCATTGTCGTCTGTTGCATCAAAGTGGACACCACTGTTTTGGTTGGTGCTCTTTTTATCTTGGGAGATCGTGTAAAATGTATTTCCATTTATCTCGTACCCTTGGAAAGTATATATAGTCGAAGATGGTAACCTGGCCAACAAGTACAGCTGATCTCCAACAGTGCTGTTATTCATGAGATGTGTCTGCAACCAACTGCCGAAAGTCGCCTCGTGTTCCCCTTTAATCCAGGAGTCAGGCTCCCCCTGGTTTTCGGCGCGTAGAATATTCTTGTGTTTCTCGATATACGGAGCAACCACGGTGGAATTGTGTAGAACTGTGTAGTGTGCTTGAGTGAAAGAAAGTGCGTCCCTACATACCGTTGCTTTCCTTCCTAGTGTGCCTTTTCCAGTCAGCCTCCCCTCATACCGAGATTCAGGAACACCAATCGGCTTAAGGTTAGGAAGAAAGTCAACACAAAACTCAATGACCTCCTCTGTTCCATAGCCCTTGGAGATGCTTCCTTCTGGCCTAGCACAATTATGAACATATTTCTTTAAAACTCCCATGAACCTCTCGAAGGGGAACATATTGTGTAGAAACACAGGACCGAGAATTCTAATCTCTTCGACTAGGTGAAGTAGGAGGTGCGTCATAATATTGAAGAAGGATGGCGGGAACAACAACTCGAAGCTTACTAGACATTGGACCACATCAATCTGTAACCCTGTTAGACTTTCTGGATCGATTACCTTCTGAGAAATTGCATTGAGGAATGCACATACCTTCACAATGGCTAGTCGAACATTTTCGGGCAGAATTCCCCTCAATGCAACCGGAAGCAATTGCGTCATAAGCACGTGGCAGTCATGAGACTTTAGGTTTTGGAATTTTTTTATCTTTCATATTTACTATTCCTTTTATATTCGACGAGAAGCCAGACGGGACCTTGATACTGAAAAGGACTTCAAAAAAGATTTTCTTCTCTTCTTTGGTAAGAGCGTAGCTGGCAGGCCCTTGAAACTGCCCTGCATGCATGCCGTCTCGTCCTTTATGACGTTGCTGGTCCTCCCGTGCTTCCGGTGTATCTTTTGAATTCCCATACAAGCCCAGGAAGCCTAGAATATTCACGCAAAGATTCTTCGTCAGGTGCATCACGTCGATTGCAGAGCGGACCTCATGGACTTTCCAATATTCTAGCTTCCAAAATATAGATTTCTTTTTCCACATGGGTGCGTGTCCGTCAGCGTCATTCGGAACAGGTTCTCTACTAGGACCCTTTCCAAATATTACATTTAAATCCTTGACCATACCAAATACATCAGCACCACTACGGGGGACAGGCTTCGTCCGGGTTTCTGCCTTGCCATTGAAATGCTTGCCTTTTTTCCTTAAGTGATGCCTGGGAGGAAGAAAATGACGATTGTATGGGTACACATTCTTCCTACATTTATCCAGATATATACTTTCAGTCTCATCTAAACAGTGCGTGAATGCACTGTATCCTTTGTTCGTCTGTCCTGAAATGTTACTAAGAGCAGGCCAATCATTGATGGTTACGAACAACAACGCTCGTAGGTCAAATTCCTCCTGTTTGTGCTCATCCCACACACGTACACCTGGTTCGGCCCACAACTGTAAAAGTTCATCAACTACTGGCCTTAGGTACACATCAATGTCGTTGCCTGGTTGCTTCGGGCCTTGGATCAGCACTGGCATCATAATAAACTTCCGCTTCATGCACAACCAAGGAGGAAGGTTGTAGATACATAGATTCACGGGCCAGGTGATGTGACTGTAGCTCTGCTCCCCAAAAGGATTCATGCCATCTGTACTTAGACCAAACCATAAGTTCCTTGCGTCACCTGTAAAGTCCGGGAACTCTCTCTCGATTTTTCTCCACTACCGACCATCAGCGGGGTGCCTCAACATCCCGTCTTTCTTACGGTCTTCCATGTGCCATCGCAACAACTTGGCATGCTCTTTGTTTCTGAACAAACGTTTCAACCGTGGTATTATAGGAGCATACCACATCACCTTGGCAGGAACCCTCTTCCTGGGTGGCTCGCCCTCAACATCACCAGGGTCATCTTTTCTGATCTTATACCGCAATGTAGTGCATACCGGATATTTATCCATATTCTCGTACTTCTCACCATGGTAGAGGATGCAGTTATTAGGGCATGCATGTATCTTCTGCACGTCTAATCCTAGAGGGCAGACAAGCTTCTTTGCTTCGTACGTACTGGCGGGCAATTCGTTATTTCTTGAAAGCATCTTCTTCATTAGTACGAGCAACTTTTCAAATCCCGAGTCAGTCACACCGGACTCTGCCTTCCACTTCAGCAATTCCAGTGTGCTACCCAGCTTCTTCTGGCCATCTTCACAAGTTGGGTACAACAATTTATTGTGGTCCTGTAACATCTGCTCGAACTGCAACCTCTCCTTTTCTGTGTCGCAGTCTCGCTTTGCATCAGAAATGACCCGACCAAGATCATCAGCGGGCTCATATGCTGCCCGTTCTTCACCTCCTTCTTCTTCATTGTCTTCCATTAAGGTATCAGCGTATTCAGGGAACATAGATCGGTAGTTGTCATCATCGTTCTTTTCTTCATCGCCGTCTTCCATCATAACCCCTCTTTCTCCGTGCAAGGTCCAAACATTATAGCCGGACATGAAACCGGACCGAAGCAGGTGGCTCTGAATGACTCTTGAGGAAGTGTAATCCTTCTCATTCTGACATTCAACACACGGACAACACATAAAACCATCCTGCCACTTGTTCGCCTCGGCCACAACGATAAAAGACCGCACGCCTTCTCTGTAAGCGCCAGAGCGTCGGTCACCGTACATCCATGGATGACCCATCTGCATCATGCAACTATATATCAAACGCAGTCACGATGCTAAAATTAGTACCGCGTGGTCTAAACGAGAAACTAGTTGCTAACCTTTTAGGAAACTTGGAAACAAAGAGGAGGAAGCTTAAGTGTGGCTCGGGCACCTCATATCATGTTTGTCTTGTGTGAACTCAAGTGTCATCGCTCTAACAGGCATTTCACCGAACACCTCTAGTGCATATGAAAAAAAAAACTAGCACACCCACACCACCTCCAACCAGGAAAAAATGAGAGAGAGGGGGGGGGAGAGGGGGCGCCTGCAGCCATATATATAGGGGCCAGCCTTTTGTCCCGGTTTCAGATACAAACCGGGACAAAAGGGGGGCACCCTAACCCGCAGCGGCTGCAGACCCCTTTAGTCGCGGTTCGTATAACGGACCGCGACTAAAGATTATCTGCCGCGGCAGAAATTTGGGCACTTTCTATGCCGCGGCAGAGAATTCATTTTATTTATTTCTTTTCTTCATTTCAAAATAGTTTTCGTATATTTCTACGCTACCACATACCGTACACTTTTGGAATAGAAGAGAGAGGGATCGAGAGAGAGTTTTAAATCCTTAACTTTCGAAATTCCATAACTTTTGATCCACTTGGCAAAATTCAACAAATTTTTAGTCATTAAAAAATCCTTAGAATGTGTAGAACTCTTTATAATAAAAAATTTACTTTTGATATGTGCACAAACTTACTATTGCTGAATATTAGTACGGTCCAGAGATAATTAACAATATAAAGGGAAAACAAGTGCTAAATAAATCCAAAGATCACACAACTTTTTATAATTTCAATCAAACGTCTCACATATGACAATTATTGTTGAGACGATCTAGATCGACACATTGAGACATACGCACATACCACCGAGACACCTCCTAGCAATCTCGTAGCCTAGGCGAGCGTCCAGAGCGGCATACTTGATGTGATAAAAGCTCAATGGAAAGTTGCCCCAACCTCTCGTGAGGTCCTCTTCTTCCTCCTTTTTCTTCTCGTCCTCCTTCTTCTTCTTGTTGTTGATCTTCTTCTTCTGAAGCGTTGTGCCAATAGTAAAATTGGCTAGAGCATAGAGACTCGGAAGATTAGGGTACGTTGGGTTAGGGTGAACGGCCCGCTGGAGGTCGACGGCGGACAGAATATGAATTCCGTAAGGCTCCAGCATACGTTGATCGTTGTTGATAGCCGCGCCGCAGAATTTGATGGTTTTGTCCATCAAGAAGTCCTTGAGGGCCTGCGGCACCCGATCAGCATGGCAAATATGGACCACCAACGTGTCGGTCTCCACGGAGAGTCACTACAAGAAATATGCTATCTAGTGACCCTCCATATTGGTCACTGAAAGGTCACTTAATTTTATTTGTGACCTTTTTGTGACCAAAAACAGTTGGTCAAAAATGAGGGTCACTAATGAAATTAAGTGACCTTTTTTAGGAATTGGTCATAACCGTCTATGACCAAAAAAAAGTCACAGATTTTGTGACCAAATAATTTGGTTACTAGCTGACTGATCAGACCACGTCAGATCCAACGTGGCAGAGCTGACGTGGCGATATAGTGACCAATCGAAATGGTCGTAGATCAGATTCAGCCCGGTCCAGTTTGGCACCTTAAATGGACTGAGCCCAAGAATTCGGCCCATTCACCTGTTTTTCTATTAATTCTGGTCGGCTAAGTGGGCCAAATCCAATAATTTGGGCTTTTATTTTCTGGCCCTGGGCTTTCAGAGTTCATATCTTTTACAGTCCATTTTTTTTGCCCTTGGCCATTTTATAGTCCAATTATTATTTGGGCTTCAGCCTTTTAACAGTCATTTGTTTTGAAAATTCGAATTCATATTCAAATTCGAATTCATGACGTGCACAAAGAATAGAAATACTTATCATCTCAGATTATCAGGTTCAATCAAAGTGCATTTCACAGGTTCAACACATCTCATATTCTCAGGTTCAACACAGGTTCAACACATCTCATATTCTCAGGATCAACCAAAATGCCTTTCGCAGGAGGTTCAAAGCAATTCTACCAAAATGCTACCTGTAATGACAATGCTACAAGAACCCAGGATCAAACACAGGAGGTTCAAAGCAATTCTACACATCTCAGGATCAACCAAAACAACCAGGTGAAGCTAGTTCCCAGTAGCTCTAGCACCCATGAGTGGGCGAACTTCTCATCATGTTCTTGCGTATTTTGGCGCAGAAGTTCTTAGTCCTTGTCACGCGCCACCTGGGCAGCCGCTTCATAGTATGCGAGAACAAACAAGCAAGGTGGGGCTAAAACAAATAAACTAAAGTCATACCAACATTTTCACTTAAGTTACATAATTTGACGTGCGTTTTTTAGCTATAGTAATGCAAGTACCCAATTTTTTATGACAAAAAACAACATACAACTGAACATTAGCACAAGTCACTGTTTAAGCATCAAACAAATTTACATGCAAGCATGGCTAGAGTTCACAGAAACGATCAAATTCCAAAACTTAGAAAGCTGAAATCAACTCGTGACTGTAGCAAGAGTGATCCGAGCACAACATCACAATTCTGCATTTCTAACCGCTACTTACAACATTTAATGTTGGCAAGAACATCATGTAGTGATTCAATGGCATGCAATCAGAAAATATGCGACCATAGAATATCCCATGATCTGCTTTCACAAAATAAGATCTACGATATTACATAACTAACCTTGGCAGATCCATTCGCTTAGTGCTGAAGACGAGACCAAATAATCAACAATACAAATGTGCCCCTGCACCAACCAGAAGCATTAAACTGAGATTGTAACATGGAAACTAGAATTGGCAATTGAATGGTCCAGCAATGTAATATAGAAGCCCATATGTAATAGATAAACTATAGGCCTACAATGGCTCAAAGTGGCAGTAGCTCAAAAGCAAGCATTATTCAAAGACAAACCACATCATGGGGAATATATTTATGAAAACAGGAGTTGTGAGGGAGAAAAGGGCAATTTGAGGGTATGAAAACAGTTGAAATATTATACTTGTTAAGATCCCATGCTTGCAACTAGTTTCAGCTGGCCTTTTAAACTTAATAATAATGGTTTCAACACAAACAGGACTCACGTGATCTTAACTAAGAAATGTGTAGTCGATATTTTTAATGTATGAGCATACAAAATGCAGTGAGAACTCCTATTGTTCATTAAGCACACATTAAAAGGCTAAGATAACCTGTTATATGGTTATCATCAAATTGTTGCATATCAGACTGCTCACATGAAACCAAATCAAGAAAACCATCAGGGAAGCAGTTTGACAAGCACATGATCTGCACAAATCAATGAAACAATCGAAGAGCCTAGGATGTGTTGATTTGCACCTCTGGTGTAGTGGTGTTGGCGAGGTAGTGACCCACGAAGCCGAGGTTGGAGGAGTAGTTGAAGGCCTCGTTCCAGTCCTCCACCCTGCGCAAGCGACAGGTTAGTTGTGTGGGTCCCACATGTCAGCTGGCCGATGGGTCCCACATGTCAACGTGGTGGGTCCCTGGGTCAGCGCGGGGTCCCACATGTCAGTGGATGGACCACGCTTCTAAGTGTGGCGGGTCCCATGGCTCCGTCTCTAGATGGGTCCACAGGTCAACGTCGTGGGTCCGCGGGTCAGCGCGAGTGTCCCACATGTCAGTATGGCGGGTCTCACTTGTTAGCAAAACAATCCACTTATCATTGACACATGGAAATGCCACTTAAGCAAGATTTGACAAATGAATGTGGCACATAAGCGAAACTGTTGAGGTGGCTGCCACATCATTTTGACACATCATCAATTGGAGTGTATGACCATTTTAAATTGGTCGTGATGGACCAAAAATAGGGAAGCTAACCCGTGTAATTTGAATTATGACCAATTCATGTAAGGAGATTGTGACCTTTTTTTAAGCAAAATGGTCGTTATGTTCTTAGGTTTGGACCATCTCAAATAGCCAACGACCAATTGGTTCGAAATGGTCACAGATCTATGACCAATTTTCTCAGGGTCACTGATAGAAGGTCACTAGTTTGACATATTTCTTGTAGTGAGTTGCAGGACGGCGGCACGCTGCCTCTCCTTGGGTGCGGCATCGGTGAACTCGCAGTCGAGGCCCACGATCTTCTTCGGTGCGGCGTCGAGGTAGCGCCTCTTGACGTCGCGGATCCATCTCTCCACGGTTGATGCGCGGAGAGTGACCACGACCTTGAAGTTCATGTTGACGGCGTTGTCCTTGTAGTGGTACACCTGGGATCGAAGTGGCTCCATGGAGCGCGGCAGCGATTCGAGAGAGGATTTTTTAGTAGAGAGATTACAGAGAGGAGATGGTGCATTTGGCAAATGGCACTTTAGCTCTCTTATATAGAGATAGCAAGGGAGATGAGGAGGCCGTGGTAATTAATCCAACCGTGTTCCCAAAATCCATTAATTTGATCAACCTCTTCGTTTCCCCGTGTGATCAACCTCTTCGTTTCCCCGTGTGATCAAGCGCGGGAACTCAAAGGCCTTCGAATCACGAACCGTCACGGGAAGGCGTGATATTACTCCCGGTTCGAGACACGAACCGGCACAAAAGGTGGGAGCATCTGCTCGCGGCGGCCGCAGACGCTATTTGTCCCGGTTTGTATCTCAAACCGCGACAAATAGTTCCTAACGAACCGTGACAAATGGGCCGCAGATTTCGGGGCGATGTGGCAGGACTTTTAGTCGCGGGTTGAGACACGTCCGCGACTAATGGCCTGGGCGAAAGGCCTGTTTTCTACTAGTGTAGTCCGACAGGATTAACAAAATGGAATGCTCAACGTCTTGATGTCATGAGGCTCCTAAGAAATCTAACTCGACAAAACCGAAAATAATAGGTATGCACCAAACATGTTGCATGTTGCAACCATATGTACCCAAATACAACACATATATCCAATATCCAACAAATCCATTCCGAGAGGGTACCCACCGACACCAGATATGGTTGTAAGTAAAGTTTTATACATGTGGGTAAGGGTATAATCGGCCTCTCGTCCTCCAAAAAAATTTATTTGAATTATATAAAAAATTATTGGCGAAGTATCGAGTGAAAACCTGCAAACTTTCTCCGTACGTCCTCGGATCGAGAGCAAACCACACAGATCAATCATGGGAGAAGAACCAGTCACGTAAATGTTGTTTTGCGGATAACCCCTACTCATCCTAAAGCTTTACAAAATGATTAACTTTTATATTCAATACTTGTGTCGTGTTCCAGTTCCCTTACGTTTTCAACATATTTAGAGCACATTGACTGAAATTCACAACCGATTGGAATGAACGATCCAGTTTTCACATCATCAATCATCGATGAATCTCATCACATCTGAATAAACACACTGTTTTCATCACATCATCCATGAATTTCATAAAGAAAACTCCACAACGTTTTGCATAGGGAACCAGTGGCGGACGCAGGAAAATATTTGAGGGTGGGCACACTTTAAAAAAAAATTGGCACAACGATTCAAAGTTGTCAAATGAACGATATAAATAACACAATGACACTGTAGATCAATACATATGTTTAAATGTACACGATCTCAATGCAAAATAGTTCAAACACATGAATAAAGTCTTACATGATGAAATATAGATAAATAGAAAATTACATCACTATCATTTGGGAACTCTACGCTCTCGCATTTTCATGAAAGTTTCAACTATGTCATCTTCACTCACTTCCAAGAACACTTCTCGCTCAATAAATGTCACTAAGCAATGATTCAAGAGCTCATCACCCATACTATTTATCAACTTGTTTTTCACTAGACTCATTGCCAAAAATACTCTTTCAACACTCACCATCGCCACCGGCAAGATCAATATCAATTTGAGAAGTAAGTAGACCAAATCATAAACAAGATGTTTTTTTGTTTCAACAAGCATTGTAGAGAGCTCACCGAGATGATTTACACATTTGGACCTAGCATCTTTTCTCATATCTTCAATAAAGGTTTCAAGTTGGAACTCAAGTCTTATCAACTCCACACCTAATATGTCATTGGGGTAGAATTGGGCAAGTCGCATTACCTTTTGTGCATCATAAGAAGCAAATGAATTCAATGGATTGAAAGCGAACATGCAAATAAGAAACTCCATATTAACCTCATCAAACCGATTGTCAAGATCTTGAATAATTTGATCAACAACACCAAGATATACTTCTCTTCTATAACGGTCATCATTTGTTTGTATTTCATTATACCGATGAGATCTTCCATGAGCCACATATTGATCATTCGGTGAAGGAACTTCCATGCCATGTTTGTTGCAAAACAATGTCACCTTTGCAAGAAATCTCTCCCATCCATGAGACCTCATACGTTTCATTAGATATTTTGCCAAACCAATAAGCCCCATTGCATTAACAATATCTTGATCCCTCTTTTGCAAAGATTTAGACAAGTCATTTGTGTAGCCAAGAATAACAATCATCAAATGAAGGTTGAAAACAAAGTCAAATGATTCAAAGGCCGAGGCAACACCGCGTATTCTTGTCCACTCACTCTTTTGTGAAGGATCTTTTCCAATCCTTACTAGCACTTCGAGGATTGTGGGGTACATATCAAGAATGTGGCAAATGGTCCTAAAATGAGAACCCCACCGAGTATCACCGGGTCTAGATAAACCCATTTCTTGATTCAATCCACTTCCACTTTTAATTTCACCCATTTCAAGTGCTTCCAAAACCTTTTGAGCTCTAACATCTCGAAGCATATCATGACGTTTGCAAGAAAGTCCAATAATATTGAACAAGTAAGAAACATGGTAAAACAACCACACACATGCTTCACTATCCTTTGCCACGGCAATAAGAAGCAATTGAAGTTGATGTGCAAAGCAATGGATATAATAAGCACATGGTGACTCTTTCATGATCAATGTTTTCAACTGCTTAATCTCCCCTTTCATGTTGCTAGCCCCATCATATCCTTGCCCACGAATTTGAGTGGGAGTCAAATGATGATCTTTTAACAAGGATAGAATTGCAACATTAAGTGACAATGAAGTAGTATCGGAAACATGAACTACTCCAAGAAACCTCTCACATACTCTTCCCAATTTATCAACATAACGCAAGCAAAGAGCAAGTTGTTCTTTGTGAGACATGTCACTAGACTCATCAGCTAGAATTGCAAAGTGGTCACCACCAACATCTTCAATAATTAGTTTAGTAGTTTGTCCCGCACAACATTCAATAATGTCATGTTGTATCCTGGGACTGTTCAAGATGCAATTTCCAGGAGCATTGTTCAAAACAACCTTATCAACTTCTTCATTACTTTAAGAAAGCCATTTTAGAAGTTCAATAAAGTTCCCCCTATTGCTTGATTCTTCACTCTCATCGTGTCCACGGAATGCCAATCCTTGATTCAAAATAAACCTCAAGCATCTAAGGGAATAAGTTAGCCTAATCTTGTAAAGAAGTAGATCCTGGTTAGACACCTTCACAATAACATTATCAATTTTGGTGTTCGGTGTGATAAATAATCGGTACTTCTCTTGAGCTTGGTTGTGAATGCTATGAACACCACATGTTTCTTAAATGCTTCGGGTCTTTTCAAATCTCTAAAGCCATTCTTAACAAATGCATCACCTCTAGGCCCCCCATTGGACCTCTCTTTAAACAAATAACTTACAAAGCAAAATGCAACATCCTTTCAGTTACTATATTCTAGCCAATGATAGGTCGTAAATCAAACAAAGTTGAAGTGTCGGTTTTTACCCTGGATATTTCTTGTTGGGAATCTACAATGTGTGAAGTACGGAAATAAGTAACAAATAGCCAACGACCAATTGGTTCGAAATGGTCACAGATCTATGACCAATTTTCTCAGGGTCACTGATAGAAGGTCACTAGTTGACATATTTCTTGTAGTGAGTTGCAGGACGGCGGCACGCTGCCTCTCCTTGGGTGCGGCATCGGTGAACTCGCAGTCGAGGCCCACGATCTTCTTCGGTGCGGCGTCGAGGTAGCGCCTCTTGACGTCGCGGATCCATCTCTCCACGGTTGATGCGCGGAGAGTGACCACGACCTTGAAGTTCATGTTGACGGCGTTGTCCTTGTAGTGGTACACCTGGGATCGAAGTGGCTCCATGGAGCGCGGCAGCGATTCGAGAGAGGATTTTTTAGTAGAGAGATTACAGAGAGGAGATGTGCATTTGGCAAATGGCACTTTAGCTCTCTTATATAGAGATAGCAAGGGAGATGAGGAGGCCGTGGTAATTAATCCAACCGTGTTCCCAAAATCCATTAATTTGATCAACCTCTTCGTTTCCCCGTGTGATCAACCTCTTCGTTTCCCCGTGTGATCAAGCGCGGGAACTCAAAGGCCTTCGAATCACGAACCGTCACGGGAAGGCGTGATATTACTCCCGGTTCGAGACACGAACCGGCACAAAAGGTGGGAGCATCTGCTCGCGGCGGCCGCAGACGCTATTTGTCCCGGTTTGTATCTCAAACCGCGACAAATAGTTCCTAACGAACCGTGACAAATGGGCCGCAGATTTCGGGGCGATGTGGCAGGACTTTTAGTCGCGGGTTGAGACACGTCCGCGACTAATGGCCTGGGCGAAAGGCCTGTTTTCTACTAGTGTAGTCCGACAGGATTAACAAAATGGAATGCTCAACGTCTTGATGTCATGAGGCTCCTAAGAAATCTAACTCGACAAAACCGAAAATAATAGGTATGCACCAAACATGTTGCATGTTGCAACCATATGTACCCAAATACAACACATATATCCAATATCCAACAAATCCATTCCGAGAGGGTACCCACCGACACCAGATATGGTTGTAAGTAAAGTTTTATACATGTGGGTAAGGGTATAATCGGCCTCTCGTCCTCCAAAAAAATTTATTTGAATTATATTAAAAAAATTATTGGCGAAGTATCGAGTGAAAACCTGCAAACTTTCTCCGTACGTCCTCGGATCGAGAGCAAACCACATAGATCAATCATGGGAGAAGAACCAGTCACGTAAATGTTGTTTTGCGGATAACCCCCTACTCATCCTAAAGCTTTACAAAATGATTAACTTTTATATTCAATACTTGTGTCGTGTTCCAGTTCCCTTACGTTTTCAACATATTTAGAGCACATTGACTGAAATTCACAACCGATTTGAATGAACGATCCAGTTTTCACATCATCAATCATCCATGAATCTCATCACATCTGAATAAACACACTGTTTTCATCACATCATCCATGAATTTCATAAAGAAAACTCAACAACGTTTTGCATAGGGAACCAGTGGCGGACGTAGGAAAATATTTGAGGGTGGGCACACTTTAAAAAAAAGTTGGCACAACGATTCAAAGTTGTCAAATGAACGATATAAATAACACAATGACACTGTAGATCAATACATATGTTTAAATGTACATGATCTCAATGCAAAATAGTTCAAACACATGAATAAAGTCTTACATGATGAAATATAGATAAATAGAAAATTACATCACTATCATTTGGGAACTCTACGCTCTCGCATTTTCATGAAAGTTTCAACTATGTCATCTTCACTCACTTCCAAGAACACTTCTCGCTCAATAAATGTCACTAAGCAATGATTCAAGAGCTCATCACCCATACTATTTATCAACTTGTTTTTCACTAGACTCATTGCAAAAATACTCTTTCAACACTCACCATCGCCACCGGCAAGATCAATATCAATTTGAGAAGTAAGTAGACCAAATCATAAACAAGATGTTTTTTTGTTTCAACAAGCATTGTAGAGAGCTCACCGAGATGATTTACACATTTGGACCTAGCATCTTTTCTCATATCTTCAATAAAGGTTTCAAGTTGGAACTCAAGTCTTATCAACTCCACACCTAATATGTCATTGGGGTAGAATTGGGCAAGTCGCATTACCTTTTGTGCATCATAAGAAGCAAATGAATTCAATGGATTGAAAGCGAACATGCAAATAAGAAACTCCATATTAACCTCATCAAACCGATTGTCAAGATCTTGAATAATTTGATCAACAACACCAAGATATACTTCTCTTCTATAACGGTCATCATTTGTTTGTATTTCATTATACCGATGAGATCTTCCATGAGCCACATATTGATCATTCGGTGAAGGAACTTCCATGCCATGTTTGTTGCAAAACAATGTCACCTTTGCAAGAAATCTCTCCCATCCATGAGACCTCATACGTTTCATTAGATATTTTGCCAAACCAATAAGCCCCATTGCATTAACAATATCTTGATCCCTCTTTTGCAAAGATTTAGACAAGTCATTTGTGTAGCCAAGAATAACAATCATCAAATGAAGGTTGAAAACAAAGTCAAATGATTCAAAGGCCGAGGCAACACCGCGTATTCTTGTCCACTCACTCTTTTGTGAAGGATCTTTTCCAATCCTTACTAGCACTTCGAGGATTGTGGGGTACATATCAAGAATGTGGCAAATGGTCCTAAAATGAGAACCCCACCGAGTATCACCGGGTCTAGATAAACCCATTTCTTGATTCAATCCACTTCCACTTTTAATTTCACCCATTTCAAGTGCTTCCAAAACCTTTTGAGCTCTAACATCTCGAAGCATATCATGACGTTTGCAAGAAAGTCCAATAATATTGAACAAGTAAGAAACATGGTAAAACAACCACACACATGCTTCACTATCCTTTGCCACGGCAATAAGAAGCAATTGAAGTTGATGTGCAAAGCAATGGATATAATAAGCACATGGTGACTCTTTCATGATCAATGTTTTCAACCGCTTAATCTCCCCTTTCATGTTGCTAGCCCCATCATATCCTTGCCCACGAATTTGAGTGGGAGTCAAATGATGATCTTTTAACAAGGATAGAATTGCAACATTAAGTGACAATGAAGTAGTATCGGAAACATGAACTACTCCAAGAAACCTCTCACATACTCTTCCCAATTTATCAACATAACGCAAGCAAAGAGCAAGTTGTTCTTTGTGAGACATGTCACTAGACTCATCAGCTAGAATTGCAAAGTGGTCACCACCAACATCTTCAATAATTAGTTTAGTAGTTTGTCCCGCACAACATTCAATAATGTCATGTTGTATCCTGGGACTGTTCAAGATGCAATTTCCAGGAGCATTGTTCAAAACAACCTTATCAACTTCTTCATTACTTTAAGAAAGCCATTTTAGAAGTTCAATAAAGTTCCCCCTATTGCTTGATTCTTCACTCTCATCGTGTCCACGGAATGCCAATCCTTGATTCAAAATAAACCTCAAGCATCTAAGGGAATAAGTTAGCCTAATCTTGTAAAGAAGTAGATCCTGGTTAGACACCTTCACAATAACATTATCAATTTTGGTGTTCGGTGTGATAAATAATCGGTACTTCTCTTGAGCTTGGTTGTGAATGCTATGAACACCACATGTTTCTTAAATGCTTCGGGTCTTTTCAAATCTCTAAAGCCATTCTTAACAAATGCATCACCTCTAGGCCCCCCATTGGACCTCTCTTTAAACAAATAACTTACAAAGCAAAATGCAACATCCTTTCAGTTACTATATTCTAGCCAATGATAGGTCGTAAATCAAACAAAGTTGAAGTGTCGGTTTTTACCCTGGATATTTCTTGTTGGGAAATCATGTTCAAATGGTTGGCATGGACCTTTTCCAATATATGATCTCCGAACATCATCTTGATCATTAACATTATATGTTGATATGGGAATCCTTTCACCTGGATCATTAACATTATATGTTGATACGGGTTGGCAGAGGAGGCAGCGGCGGACGGCGGGCGAGCCGGCGAGGCGGATCTAGGCGGGAGGCGGCCGGCGGGAGCTAGGGAGGTCGGAGCCAGCGGCTAGGACGGAGGGGCAGCCGCCGCCGTAGCTAGGTCTTCTCGTTTCTTCCCCGTTCGGCTCTCCAAAGTCCAGACTCCAGGCACACACACGCTCGGTTGCTGCTTCCAGAGCAATGGAACTGATGCTAGCGATAGAAAAGGCCATGACCCATAGGCCTAACTGGGCTGAAGATTAGGGGTATAAAAAAATTCCCCCGATTTCTGGGTGGGCCACGCCCCCCCCCCCCCCCCCCCCCCCCGCCCCTGCGTCCGCCAATGTAGGGAACAAATTATAGTTAACAGGGATATAAAATACTGTTCGTTGTCGGATGACAACACTAACTAGGGCCGCTGATTTTCACGACAAGAAGTGCCAGTCCGGCCGCCGAGCAGTAGACGTCTGCGGCGTTGTGCAGCGCTAGGTCGCCGTCGCCCGAGCGCATCTCCATGGACATCGGGACGGGTAGCCGTTTCATGGTGTAAGGGCCTCGCACGCCGGGACAAGGGCGAGAGTTCAGCGGCGGGTCGATGTGCGGTGGGGCACCACCGGCGTCTCAATCTTCGTTGCTGGCCAGGCAGAGGGTGCACGGCTGGCGGCCATCGAGTGCACCATGTGTGCATATCACCATTCTCCATCGTGGGATTGGAGACAAAGCTTTGGGATGAGTAGGGGGTTTATCGCAAAACAATGTTTGAGTGGTTGGTTCATCTCCCATGCGTGATATGTGTCGTCTGCTCTCGGTCGGATGGCGTATGGATAAATTTTGCAGGTTTTCACTGGTTTAGAGTTTTCACTCGATACTTCTCCTGTGTTATTTATGCTGAATTTTTTTATATTTTTTTGCTATTTTCGCACTAAATTATGTTTAAAAAATTGTGTCTTATTCATTGCGGATATTGGAATAAACTTTACTTCGAAATATAGAATAAAAATGTTTTGAAATCAGTACATCATTTGGCAAAATCATCACAAGAATACAAAATAAGGAATCTATACCCAGTGCAAAATTTCGGTCGTATAACCATAACCAGGAAATTTTTAGTGGTCTTTAAGGGTGAAAATGCACGAATCTGACCACGTGGACAAACTTCAGTACAAACTGACCTTGTCTCGAAAGTTTTTTCAGAACTAACCTTTTACGGCAGCGCCCTACAACACGACTTGGCCCTCCACATGGTAACGCCCCAGGCGGCGGCGCTGCCCCCTGCCAGCATGGCAAAGCGGGCCCCATTCCGTTAAGATAACGCCCCAGGTAGGGGCATTGCCCTCCTTATGGTAGCGCCAGCGCCCACGGCGCTACCCTCTTGACTTAACCGCCCACACGCCCGACCCGAGCCATACCTGTCCGTTCCAGCAAAGTAGGACAGAAATATGGCGGCCGTGTTTCCCCTCTCTCCTCTCAAATCCTCTAGCCAAATCGAGCAGACCTGAAGGATTTCTCCGTGGATTTCGTGGTCTAACCCTTCCTGAAGGTAATCTCCTCCGATCCCCTAAGTTTCATCCGAAAAATTTGTCACATTAGGCCTATTTTGCAATTTTAGGTAAAACCCTAGTTCATCTTACATTTCGAAATTCGTATGAAATATTGCAAATCTTTTTGTCCTCTAGCATCTGTACATGACTCGCAATCCTTAGGCTTGTGTAATGATTTTTTTTGTAATTTTATTTAACCGGTTAACTTAGGTGTAGTAGATGCATGTTAAAGTGTAGTTAACCGGTTAACTTAGGGCTAGTAGATTATTGGACTGATAGATGGATTGGTTATTGATGTTGGTTTAGCATATTGTTTAAATTAGGAAATAAATTTGCTATCTCATATTGTAAAATATATTTGTTTTCTCATATTGTGAAATATATGTGTAATGTAGGATGGAAACTACTCGATCATAAATATGATGTTGCACACCATGTGCGGTTGATGGCGAAAGAGAACAAGGTACTACATGTATTAATAATTGTAGTTCCAATGAGAAGATTGTATGGACATGTGATGTTCTAACTTGTAATTTTTGATAGGTGTTTTCACCTCTCCGGATGAGGGCTCATGAGGTCTCATCCAATCTGATGCGATACAACGAGGCGTACACACCGTACATTGAGAGTCTAGGAGTCCTTCCATTCATACAGCTAGTAACTCGGTCAACGCCGAACATGAACCCTACTGCCCTCACCGCAGCAATATGCCTCCACATCGGGTATAAGGGGTGTCATGGTCCATGTCCTCTAGCGCACAATATGCGTCCACATCACCAACATAATTGTTATGAAGCTCAACCTCACCCTCATCACCTTCGTCCTCATCAATCTCCTCTTCCGATGCTTGATAGTGGTCATTTCAAATCGGGCTTGGAGGTTGGCTAGCTTAAAGTTGGGTAAGTGTAGGTTGGCTCATTTCATTTTGGGTCATGCGAGGTGGACTCGACGTTGTGTCATGCGCTTCATGGGAGGCACACCGGTTCAAATCGAAGTGCACCCGAGAATCAACTTTCTTTGTGGCAAATAACTCGAGAGCCTTATCTTGAGATCCCGACACCATCTCTTTGTATAGACTCCAACACGACTCGGAGTTGAGAGGCATGGTCTTCCAACGAGAGTGCATTCCGAACCCAACATTATGCCTCCCCTCCAATTCAACTAAATCATTTGGGTTCGTCCATTCCAATGCAATCCTCACTTTTTCCACAACTTCTACATAGTTAGGACTACGGTCAAACACCACCACAATCTCGTCCGGTTCATGATCCATTTTGCCTTTCAAAAAGGGAAAGCCTACTATTCCCCCGGGTCCAGCTGATGACGCGTGTCCCTTTTTTTAACGTGACATGGATCGTTTTTTCTTCCCAAGCAACCTCCTCCACTTGTTTTTCATCCTCTTTTTTCCCCTTTGACTCTTCTTATCCACAGATGCAGCCACGATCTGGCCATTCTTCTTCTCCACAGATGCAACCAGCACACAGCGCTCCGCCGGCGAGCTCACCTTGCCCAGCCATGACCTCGCCGGAGCCCCTCTATCTTTCTCCCGCCTCCTCACCTTCCTCCAGTCCCGAACCCAAAGATCCTTGTTGCCTCCGCGCCGGACCAGTGTAGCACCGCATCGGGGTTGCTACAAATCGGCTCCATTGTGCTACAAGCCGGGCACGACAGTGCTACCATAGGCCGCCGGCGCTGCTGCCAAAGGCCCGCGACGCTGCTACAATCCGGCCACGGCGGTTCTACCTAAGGCCGGCGTGCTACTACCAATAGTCGTCGGCGCTGCTACAAGCGGAATCAGAGCTTGCTACCAAAGGCCGCCGGCCACGGCGCTGCTACCAGAGGCCAGCGGGGCTGCTACCCAAAGCGGCGGTGCTACAAGCGGTGAGGCGCCGGTGCTACCGACCGTCGGCGGAGGTGCTGCCATCGGCGACCGGCGGTGCTACCGTAGGTACGTGGCGTTGCTACCACGGAAGGCCGACGCCCGCCGTTGCTGCCATCGGCGTTCCGGAGTGCTACCATCGGCATCCCGCGGTGCTACCGTAGATGCGTGGTGGTGCTACCACGGGAGGCCGACGGTGCTACCAAGGGCGGCGGTGCTACCATCGGTGGCTGGCCATGCTATCATCAGCGTCTCGCAGTGCTACCATCGGTGTCCGGCGGTTCTTCCATCGGCGTCCAGAGGTGCTACCACGGGAGGCCGACGGTGATGGCATCATCGACGGGTGGCGTCTTCTCCGGCGACGGGCGGGGTCTTCTCCGCCGAACCTGCGGGGGTGCGCGGTGTTGCAAGGAAGAGAGGATGACTGCTTTTTTTTTCTTTCACGAGTTTGGGTATTTTTTCGTGGAGCTTTTTCGCGTGCGTAAGGACACGTGTCGAAAGGGGGAGGCGGGGGATCGGGGCTTCCGATCCCCCGGGGGACGCTCAGCACTACCCTTTGAAAAAGGCTTCCTTATCCACATGATGAACACTAACAAGTCTTTCCATCTAAAAAATGATTATGCGAACCCAAATACGTCAAAAATGAAGATGTATTACACTAAGCTATGCATTTGAAATAAATACAATAATAAGATCTAACCTACTAATGTTAAGCTCAAAACTAGCCACTAACAATAACTAGCCACTAACCCTAAGTAAATCTAACACATTAACAAAAATGCTAACCATAATCTATAAATCACAAGCAAACACTCCATATCCATCATACACACAAGCATTGAGCAATATAACAAAAATAAACCATACATTTAGCCTCACATCCAATTTTTAGGGTTTCCTAGATCTACACAAATACCACCAAAATGGAAGATTTCAATTGGACAAAAGCATTAAGGATGGGGGAGAATACCTCTTTGCACCAAGGAGGCCAAAATCCACCAAGAAATGCAACCCAAATAGAGAGATTTGAGTGGAGATTGAGTTGGGGAAGTGAGAGGGATAGAGAGAGTAGCTCGGGCTAAGAGGAGGAACAAGTGGCTGTGGGGTCGCGTGGTGGGCGACCCACCCGCGGCCCCAGCCACTTAACCCCTGTTACAGAGGGTAGCGCCCCCGCACACGGAGCTACCATTAAGGTATTTTTTTTCAGAAATGGCCCTTTAGCCCAACTAACTACACATGTGGCCTATTTATGAAACTATTGTCGAAATCTGGCCTCTGGACTCGGTGCCAAATAGGCTGGCGCCAAAGTTGGGCTGCTCGGCGCCAAGCAATTTTGCCACCAGATGGGCTGAAGGGTTCGGCGCCGGCCCAACTGGTGCCGACCCAGGTTCGGCGCTGGCCCATCCTGGCGCCGAGCAGCCCAAGTTCGACGCCAGCCCATTTGGCGCCGAGCCCAGAGGCCAGATTTGAAATTAGTTTGGCAAAGAGGCCACATATGTCTTTAGTTTGGCACATGGGCCAGTTTCAGAAAAAAAATACACCATTAAGAGGGTAGCGCCCCACTCTGGGCGCTACCTAAATGGATTGGGCCCCAGGCTGGCCCCGCTTTGCCACGCTGGCAGGTAGGGCAGCGGCGCCATCTGTGGCGTTACCCTGTTGGGTGCAGCGCCGGATTGTAAGGCGCTACCCAAAAAGGTCAGTTTTGAATTTTTTTTCCAAAATGGTTCATTTTGTGCTGAAGTTTGGCCACGTGGTCAATTTCGTCGATTTTTACTCTTTAAGGGTATTGATATGTTCTCGGTTGTACTTACAGAACTTATTCTTATAAAAAGGAAGTCCTTCCCCATAAAAAAGAAAAGAAAGCAGGTCCTGATTTCTCACCTAACTTTTTCATGTGTGGCAAAACGATATATTTGAAACTAGTTTCACAAATTTAGAACTCGATCAACCATGGTAGTTGGTGAGATCGGCTTAAAAGTCTTTGGAACGGAGTCGCACGTGGCCCGCTTGAAAAGTATCTGACCTTATCTCTTTCTCTTGCTTTCGCTACCCAGCTGCTTGGGTTGCCGTTTTGGTGCTTGAACAGACACTGCCAATTAAGGATCGTCGGCTATTTCCACTCCGGATCACTACTACCTCGCGTGCCAGCCCATTCTTGCTTGACTTCCCATCTATCTTTAGATTGGCCCTTCTTTTTAAATTCAAAACTATCTAGCAAAAGAAGAACTTTTCCTCCGTGTTCATTCCGACCCCAATAGTTGTCCAGCTGGTCTTGCACCTTTGGCTCTATAGCTAGTGACTATTACAGAACAGCGTTACTCAAAAGCATAATTCAAAATTGATTTATTAAATATGTCCTCCATGCTTAGATATTGCTCGATATTCTCGTGTATACTTATTAAACATGTGTTTGGTTCATGCTACTAAAAGTAAAACACATAATTCGAAATACCATTATTTTTGGAGTCCTGCACGACATGGATGCAGGAATTATGAGAGCTTAGAGCATCGCTAGCAAATACCCTAGAAGTCTCGATGTCTAACAAAACTGCCAACTTATGGTTTTATTCAATCTAGCGTAGACCCTAAAGCACACACATGGTCGACCCTAAAACACGTCACTCGACCCTAAATTTGATGTCAAGAAGGTGCATTATAAATGGGACCCTAAAATTCTACACCGCCCCAGGTGCCCCATTCAGCACTCTGCGCCAATCGGAACACCACCGCCGGCTTCTCCTCAACTCTGTGACACCTTGTTGGTTGATGCACGTGCCCACAGACCCCCGCAGTGCGTTCACCCCAGTCTACATGGTTGCCGCCTCTGGTAGGTTAGTCTCCGCTATTGGTGCTTTGACGCGTAAGATCTACAACCCGCCTAAAGTTGCCACACCAGTTGTTGTGATCCTCCACGGCTCCCTTGTCCACTGCCCCTCCCGCAACGCATTCGTCATGTCATCCTTCTTACTAATGCGAAATGATGCCAAATTAATACTAAATCGAAGCAACTCCAATGATATTTCAGGTTGTTTTTATCTTATACCTTCTCTGTTCTGAGAAAATACGTCACATTACTGATCATAAGAAATCATTACATAATGTCTCTGAGATGCAATCGTGAGTAGAATACCCGAAGAAAGAACTATATGCTCAGTAGATTGTGCCATGATACGTGTTAAGTCATTACACTGACTAAAAGAAATTGATGCGAAGCTACTTCGTTATCTAAGGCTTCTCACGCTGCAAGTATCATGCAGTGCCACCTAAGCAAAAAATATGATATGCCATTACAACTAAGGGCGAGAGAGATGATTTTAGTGTCATATAAAGATATTGTGGTGATCACTGAAGAGGTTTGGCTACCGGAGGCGGTCCATATTGGCGGTGGCTTGTGTGTGTCAGAAACCAAGAAAACTACTAAACACGACGGCACGTGACAACTAGTGTTGATACTAAAACTACCCATAGTGGGAGTAACATAGGTGGTAACATGAATGTTACATATGGCAGAATATGATGGACCACATAATTTAAGAGAGAACCAAATGGAATAACATAATATGTTACCACCACATGACGCTACACAATGAAACATGATTCTAGAGAGTACTCTTGTTCCTATATGTAGGGTGTATAGCTGTTTTCTCGAAAAATTAAAGCATGTCCTTGGAGGGTAAAATTGAACCGGTTTTGAACGGAATTACTTGCAACTTACGTGGGAAAAGGAGGAGTTTGTATGAGATAGGGGAATGTAATCAAATCCCAAAAAGATGCCAACAAGTTGACTGTTGGAATGCAATGCACCCTATACTGGTTGTTTTTTTCTCAAAAAAACAAATACACCTTATACCTAACAACAGATGGAGTAATATAGAAAGGTCTATGTGTTATCACACTACGTGAAATCCACTTTGACACCCGGGTGTATGTGCATCCGGTAATTAAAAACAAAATTTGAAATGTCAAAAAATTCTGAAATAAAATTTTGCGGATACATCTTCACATTTTATATGTTCACAAAGTAGTTTCGTGAATAATCTACCTTATTTTGCCTATGTAAAAAAAAGACAAACATTGTCTCGTAAAAAGGCTTAATTTAGAATCAATTTTTTTCTTTTATATATACCAGAAAAATATAGATTTTCAGTGGAACGATTTCGTGAACATATAGCATGTTAAGATTTATTCATGAACATTTTTTCAAATTTTTTAACATTTGGTACATGTAAACCGATGGCCTTCCCGTCACAATACACAATATAGAAATAGTAGCATAAACTTACACATGCGTCTCTAGATTACTCCGTATATGCTATGATAGGTCTTATGTGAGTGGAATGGAATCTCATATGAAAAAAAAATCATTTTGCACAATATTTTCTTGAGCAAATTAAACCCTTTTTCTCGAGAGCAGCCCTGAGCCCTACGAAGCTGCCATATCCAGCCTTAAAGAATGCATCGCCAAAGTCCAAAGCGGCAGAGGGTGGACATGGCGATAACTTTGTTTAATCACCCGATGGCATTAATCAACACGGATGAAATCTCTATAGATCGGCATATTCTTACGGAACCCGGCCATGCCACCCCACCGCCGTCGACCAATCCCAGCCCGTCACCTACGCGGCCATAAAAACGAGAAGCCGCGGCAGCGACGTTGACACGCCCAATCTAAAGATTTGAGAAGCTGCGGCTCGACATTGGTCGACATTGACACGCATACGCACCGGCGGTGGTAGCATTCTTCTTGTCGCCTTCCAAGCTTTCGTTGATCTGCGTCGGAGGTTGGTGGGTGGGTTGTAATGGTGATGGAGGTGAAGGCCGACATGGAGCGGATTCTTGGCGGCGGGTTCAGCCTCCGGCTCGGCGACCGCGACGACCATGCGTGTGGTGGGGGTGGAAGCGACGGGAGCAGCGGCCGAGGAGGGTTGCCGGGTGAAGACGACGAGGCCGGCAGCGGCTGCGCGGTGAAGGAGCGGATCGCGCGGGCGCTGCGGCTGTACAAGGAGGCTACGGACGGCAACGGCGGCGGGGGCGCGCTGGTGCAGGTGTGGGCGCCGGCGCGGGACGGGGAGCGGCGGCGCCGCGTGCTGGCCACCCGCGGGCAGCCCTTCGTGCTCCCCTCGCGGTGCCGCCGGCTGCTCCAGTACCGGACCGTCTCCCTGACGCACGTCTTCGCCGTCGACGGCGGCGACCACAGTACCTGGGAGGAGCGCGGGCTGCCGGGACGGGTGTTCGACGCGCGCGCGCCGGAGTGGACGCCCAACGTGCAGCTCTACGGCACCGGCGAGTACGCGCGCATGAGCTACGCGCTCATCTACGACATCCAAGGCAGCCTCGCCCTCCCCGTCCTCGACCCCGCCGACGCAGGACGCTGCCTCGCCGTCCTCGAGCTCGTCTTCACCGCCGCGCCCGTCGCGTGCTTCGCCACCGAGGCCGACAAGCTCTGCAAGGCCCTCCAGGTCACATACCGATCCATCCATCTCTTTCTCTCTCCACCGCAAGAACTAGCTACTACTCCATATGAAGAAATGTTTAGCTAGCTAGTCGCCATGAATATTTCAAAGCTTGCACGATTATCATCATCAGGGGTTGTTTTGAGTAACATTTCCTGAACTTGTATTCATGCAGGCGGTGTCATTGAGAGGTTCAGAGATCTGCCACCCCGTGCCAACACAGGTACATGCCGCGACATCCCATCTATGGGTACTATGTCGCACACAATTTCTCTGAAACTTTTGGGCGAACTGATTAAACGATTAGTGAATGTAACTCAACATATTTGTGCCCGAACCCTTTGAGCTATGAGTATAAATGCCACACTAGTTCCTCTTCACCTTAGCATTTTGGGTGAACTGGCTTGGGAAATTAATACCATAGTCCATAATCGTATTAACTTGTTGAACATATGTCACACATTTCTCTTGAGCTTAATCTTTTGGGTGAGCTGGATGGGGTGCACAAAACTTTAACATTGTTATCGGACAAAACCTTGGGAACAAAATTGGTTTTTGTATACAATCCATTCATGTTCATCTGATAGTGCAGCTGCATGAAAGTTGCCAAACAAAATTTGCTTTTGTTATTATCCATTCGTGCTCACCTACCTATCCAAAGATATTTCTTAACTGTGAACATCTGATGCAGATATGCAACTCAGAGGCGACTCAGGCATCCATGTCGGAGGTGTCTGAGCTCCTGGCCGCCGTCCGCGAAGCTCACGAGCTGCCATTGGCACAGGCCTGGGTCAGGTGCCAGCGCTGCAGCCAGAGCAGCGCTGATAACTTCTCCCTGACGACGGCCGGCGCTCCGTTCCATCTTACCGCCGACGTGGCGAACTACAGCGTCTTCCGCGAGGCCTGCGCCGAGCACCACCTGCGGCGGGGCCAGGGGCTCGTTGGCGAGGCGACCGTGGCAGGCACGCCGCGGTTCTGCACCGACGTGTCCAGGCGCTCCAAGGACGCCTACCCGCTCGCGCACTACGCCCGCGTGCATGGCCTGGCCGGCTGCCTCGCCGTGTCGTTGCGGCTGCCGCGCATGGACGACGGCCAGGAGGATGAGGAGGAATGCGTGGTGCTGGAGTTCTTCCTCCCGCCGGACTGCAGGAGCGCCACGGAGCAGAAGGCATTAGTGGATGCAATCGCCTCCGCTATCCGGGAGCAATGCGACGGCGGTAGCTTGAATGCGACGGGGCTGAACAGACTGCACGGTTTTTCTGTGGAGGCCGTTCTTGCGGATGGTGATGCTGCCAGTGAACTGAATGGTCATGGAGACTATGGTGCTAAGGATTCAGAACAGGAGGATGAGCATTATCTGTCCGCAGATGTCACGGACGGTGATAAAAAAGCAAGCATCCTTGATGCAGACCAGAACGGAACCGAGGATCATGTACGGCCACCGGAGATGATGATGAAGAAGAAGACGGGCCGGAAGGCGGGAAAACCTGTCAGTCGGAAGGTGCTGGAAGGATACTTCTCAGGGAGCCTGAAAGACGCCGCGAGGAGCCTCGGCGGTAAGAATTCCTTGCACACAAAATTAACCCAGTTGAACATCACACATAATTCAAATTGAACATGATTTAAATCTTTGTAAATGTGGATTTCATTTCCAACTGAAAGTCTGAAACTCTCCTTTTTGCAGTGTGCCCGACGACGATGAAGCGCATCTGCAGGCAGCATGGCATATCAAGGTGGCCATTTCGGAAGATCAGCAAGGTGAATCGCGCCCTCGGCAAGATCAGGCGTGCCGCCATAGAGTCGGTGGATTGCTCACCGAAGCCGACCGCCGCCTCTTCGTCGTCACACCGAGGTCCAGCTCCTCACCTGCCATGTCTGCCAAGTACTCTAGGAGAAGACACCTCCTCCCAGGGCTCAAGCCAAGATCCTCCTCCTCTCACCAAAACCACATTGCGCAAGTCTTTGCTGCAACGCAGCAATGGCGCCACCGGGGAGTTGGTGACCATCAAGGCAAGCTACAGAGGGGACATTATCAGGTTCAGGGTACCGTGCTCGGCTGGTGTCGTGGCAGTGAAGGAGGAGGTGGCCAAGAGGCTGGGCCTAGACGCTGGTGCCTTCGACGTCAAGTACCTGGACGACGACCATGAGTGGGTGCTCCTGTCCTGCGATGCCGATTTCCAAGAGTGCCTTGATGTTGCCCCAGCACTAGCACCATCGGCTTCAACAGCTACTAGTGGCGGAACCGGAGTGTCACCGGTTGTTAGGCTGATGGTGCAGGAGCTAGCTGATAGCCTTAGGAGATCTTTTGGTAGCTCACATTAGATGCAGAATTACTTCTGAGGACTTGCCCATACAACTGTTACTGATCAGGGATGTCAGTTGTCACTTCCTTGACATGCTTCGGAGTCAGGTAGAGCTTGCAAAATTTCTGCAGTCATTTTGTAGCTTTGTATACACATGATACAGTATTTGAATAATAGAAGGAATGGAATTTTATTTCTTAAAGAGTATTTTACATGTAACAATAGCTCCAAACTATTTCCTAAGTGGCTTCAGTAGATCAGTTGAAAATCAACATTACAGACAGCATGCACAGACCCAATCAAGCAAGGGTTTGCATTTCATACAATACAAATTTTAAGTGAGAAACATCCATGGTAATAATCCAGTGGAGTCCTAAGAGACAGAAAAAACTAATCTGCTTCCGCAACGAGTTCATTGTTCTGTGTAAATGCCTCGCTGGCAATTGGGTATTCCGGTGACAGTTTCCACTCCCGATCCACCAAGAACTTGATCTCATAGCTTAAGACAAATAAATAAATATTGTTTTATTTAGCAAATCAGAGTGAGCATGGGCAGCATCACAAAAATGATAAAAACATACCTCCTAGGGCTCATATGTCTAGGAGGACGATAGATGCTCAAATGAAGAAGGGGAGGGGACAAAGAATATACCAAGTCCTTGACGTCAATGCCACTCACGATCTGGGCAACAACGTGATCATAAAGATCCACCTCTTTTGGCCCTCTTTGGATTGAAGGAATTTCACAGGAATTTTGGAGGATTTCAATTTATAGGAAATTTTCTATGGAATCTCTTTGTATCATAGGATTGAGCCCTTCCAATTCCTAAGAAATCCATTCCTATGCCCTCTGTTCCATAGGAATCTCAACATGAGCTCAAACCTCATTTTTATTTTTCCTTTGAGAAGTCCAATGCACTTACACTCTATCTCTCTCTACTCTCTCTCCTCATTCCTGTAAAATTCCTGTGTTTGTTTCCTGCGTACCATCCAAAGGCAGCTCTTACAAAATTCCAGTGTTTTGAAATCCTGTAGGAATCAAATGCATGTCATCTCAATCCTATGTTTTTCTTATTCCTACGTTTTGAAAATCCTGCAATCCAAAGAGGCCCTTAAAGTGACAATTCAGTTTGGTCACTCAATAATTTGTGGGGCTGCTTACAACCTTTGTGTTGAGAATATAAGCAATTGTTCGATTAAATTAATCCAAGCATAAATCATGAGCATGGCATAAACAGTACTTATAATATACTGAAATTTGATGATATACGCATGTACTAGACAGATAGTAGAAACATCTACGCAAATAACTAGTACCCCACACACAGAAATAAGTAGGAGCGGGGTAAACGATTTATACCCTCCAGTAAGCCAGTTGGCCGTAGCAGCAGCGGAGGCAGCGGCGGCAGCGGCCTCATCAGCAGCAGCCTTCTCGGCAGCGATTATGTCGGCGTCGGTGTTCATGATGATGAAGTAGGCGACGCGGACGTAGACGAATTAGTGGATGCATACGAACAAAGGCGAGCAGTCGCGTAGGAGACACTCCCCAAAAACCTAATCGCCCTCCTCGCATACAAGATTTGGAGAGGCGGGGTTTCGGAGGCCTGCTCTCCTGCCGGTCGTGTACGCGGTGGACGGGATGGGATCACCGGTGGCAGCAGCAGAGAAGGAACGATAGGAGCGGGAGCGCGTGGAGGCAGAGAAGACGTGATGTGTGTTGTGTCTACTGGAGAGTCGCGACCTCTCTGATATAGACTCAGAGGCAGGCCAAAGGGCCAACAGAACCACACAAAATGAAAGCTGAAAGCGTACGTACTTAAGAGCACTTAAGAAAAAAAACGTTTCAGCTCATATTCATTCTTCATCAACGCCATTAAGGCAAAATGTTTCAGTTGCCGCGTTATTCCAGCGTGACAAAAAGAACACATCGGCTCGGCGAGATTCCCGCAACCGTAGCGCGCGTCAAGACGAGGCGTGTGCGAGGTGGGCGGGTGGCGGAGGAGGAGGAGCGCGTGTGTGGAACGCCTCTCTTCTCTACACACCCACTCATACTAGTGGGAGAGGAGCTCACCTTATAAATTGGTGCAACTCTCTCCTAACTAGTCGTATGGGACTAAACTCCCACCACTTTCTATGACAAGATGGGCCATTAGGGATTTTCTGAAATTGTTAGATGGGCCTAGAGTCCACCCCAATTTTCCAACAATCCCCCACCAGATCCCGAAGGCCCATGATGCTATGCTCTGTTCCAAACACTGTATTTTCAGTGGAGACCCGTTAAGGTTGAACATCCACTTAGATCAAATAGCTACACTCATTCAAACTGAACAATGGAGTGTATCTTGAATTGTCAGTTTGGCGTAAAGTAGTTTCACCAAATGTCTTACCAGTACTAGACTGCCGAAGACTGACCCCTCGGGTGGAGCATATTAGTCACACTCCTGGGCTATTCATGAACTTACTAGAGAATACCCCAATCTCATAGACTGTGACCAGCAGTCGGGCTCATATAGGTGTGTTTATCCAAAGATCGCTCTGTAGGATAGCATCTTGCTCATACAAGCCTCAGAACACATTAACACAACAGTCAACCTGCCATACAGTTACCGAGAGTATTGCGTCTTCAACGGAGTGAGTCAATAAAAGTACTCTTCTCAGTTAACCACTAGCTTGTTTTCACAGGTCCTACTTCACGGGGTCTTCGATCACATAGGTTGGGTTACTACTATGAAAACTCATGTGGGTCTCATACCCATCTCCCTCGATGCATTTTCTATCACACCACGTGATAGAACTTTAGTAAAGGGATCTGCCAGATTCTTAGCCGACTAGATATAATCCAACGCTATTATTACAGAGTTTCTTAAATGTCTGACAACTTTTAATCTCATTCTTATATGTTTGTTGGACTGCATGGTCTCCTTTGAACTCTTTACCTTGATAATAACTGTCTGATTATCGCAGTTCATAAGGATAGCCGGTACTGGCTTTTCAACGACTGGCAAGTCCATCAAAAGATCTTGAAGCCATCCTGCTTCGACACCAGATGTGTCTAATGCTGTTAATTCTACTTCCATTGTCGATCTCGTTAGGATCGTTTGCTTGCAAGACTTTCAGGAAACAGCGCCACCTCCAAGGGTAAATACATATCCCGTTTGGCTTTCATCTCATCAGCATCAGAGATCCAATTCGCATCACAATACCCTTCAAGCACTGACGGGTATCCAGCATAGTGAAGTCCATAGTTCACCGTACCCTTCAGGTAGCGCATAATTATTTCAACAGCATGCCAATGCACATCACCCGGATTGGAAACAAACCGGCTCAGTTTGCACATGGCAAACATGATGTCAGGCCTTGTAGCGCTTGCTAGGTACATGAGTGAACCAATTAATTGAGAGTATCTCAGCTGATCCTTAGATATGCCTTCGAATTTTCGAATCAGCACACTAGGATCATATGGTGTTGGAGAAGTTTTGCAGTCCGAATCCAAAATGACTCAAAACCTTATCAGCATAATGGGATTGCAAAAGTGTGATCCCTCCTTCATTATCTCTCAATAGCTTGATGTTCAAGATAACATCAGCCACACCAAGGTCCTTCATCTCAAAGTTCTGAGATAGAAACGACTTAACCTCCTCAACGACTTTGAGGTTGGTCCCAAATATCAGTATGTCATCAACATACAAGCACAGTATAACTCCTTCGCCCCACCATGGCGATAGTATACGCATTTGCCATCTTCATTAACAACAAAGCCAACAGATGTTAAAGTTGTATTGAACTTCTCATGCCATTGCTTAGGTGCTTGTTTCAGACCATATAAAGATTTTAGTAACTTACACACGTTTCCTTCCTGACCATCTATTACAAAGCCATCTGGCTGTTGCATGTAGATTTCCTCGTCTAGCTCTCTGTTCATGAAAGTCGTCTTAACATCCATTTGGTGGACGAGAAGACCATGTGAGGCCGCCAAAGAGAGTAATACTCGTATGGTGGTCAGTCTGGCCACAGGTGAATAAGTATCAAAGAAATCTTCCTCTTCTTTCTGGGAATAACCCTTGGCCACAAGCCTAACCTTGTACTTTTCAATCGTACCACCTGAAAGTGCATGGTTGCCCCCATGCATGGTTTGGTAATTAATGACAATCTCTATGGACTAATATTTGCATTGAGCTATATTTGTAGGTGTCCATTAGCTTGCTTGTCTCCATGTGTTGGAGTCAAGGTCTTGCTTGTTCTCCATGTGTTGGAGTCAAGGTTAAGGGAAGAAGATCTTTTGTTGATCAAGGCCAAGGTGTTCGTCATCAAGATAAAGGCCAAGTGAAGATATGCCGAAGTGGTGCTTCCCCCATCTTGGTGTATGGGGGAGCCACATGTGAATCTTCACCGAGCCCGAGCGAAGCGCAATCAAGAAGATGGTTCGCCTTGAGGAGATGAAGATTGTCTCCATCGACCTCAAGTGGATTAATGCGCAAGGCAAAGGTATGATCTTGGTAGGGCTTTTATTTTACCGGTCTCATGATGTTAGTTGAGAGACCGGGTTATAGGATAGATAGCCGTACTATCAAGAGGGGCTCTCGATCGAGTATCGTGATCGTATCGTTCATGGAGAGCTCAAACTTTTGCATCCTTGCATCCTTACAATCATCTTTATTGGTTCTTATTTGGTTCTTATCATAGTGTGGTCTTGGTGCTTGTCGTGCTTGTCATGACAAGGCTAAGTTCACCGAAAACCGTTTTCATATGCGTCTTATTTTGCATTTTTGGTTTTGGAGATTTTGCCGGTTCTTCCATGTGGAAGGTTTTTGTAGGGTAAGCTCTTGTCATCCTCTTTCCAACAAAATTGGATTCACTCGATTCGGACTTCATTTGCAAAAGTTATGGCAGTTCTGGTTTTCACTGTTTTGATCTAGCCCGGAGATGGTCCGGAGTCTCCGGTCACACCGGAGTCTCCGCCCCAAAGGACCGGAGTCTCCGGTCCCCCCTTTTTCGCTGCCGAATGGTTTTGTGTGGTGCGTCTCTGGTCTCGGTCCGGAGGTACCCCGGAGATGGGGCGGAGTCTCCGGCCTCACCGGAGTCTCCGGCCCAAGGGACCCGGAATCTCCGGCCCTGTGCTTTTTCCAGCCGTTTCTCTTCTGTGTGGTGCGCCTCTGGATAGGGGTTCGGAGCTCCCCCGGAGGGTGCCCGGAGTCTCCGGCCCCAATGACCGGAATCTCCGGCCTCCCCGATGACCCAGCAGGCCAGAGTCTCCGGTCACTTACTCCGGAGTCTCCGGCCTGGACAGGCTCCAACGGCTAGTTTTTGGGGGAGGCTATAAAAAGCCTCCTTCCCCCCCAAAACCTGGTAACACACCTTGCTCACTTGTTCTTACTCTTCCCCTTTGTTCTAATCTTTGTGAGTTTGATTCCTCTCTTCCCCTCCAATGATTCTTGCCCAAATTTAGGGTTTCAAGAGAGGAGATCTAGATCTACCATTTCACCAATCAAAATCTCTTCTAAGTGAGGAGAACCTTGTGGATCTAGATTTGGGTTTGCTTTGTGTTCATCCCCTTTGTTCTTCCTCTCCTATTCCCTCCAAAGCATTTGTTGCTTGGTTGGAATTTGGGAGTGAAGGACTTGACCACTTTGTGTGTTCTTGCCTCTTGTATTTGTTGCATCGGGTTGCTCTCCCTACGATGATACGTGAAGATCGACGTTGAGAAGCTTGTTACTCTTGGGTGCATTGTGTTCCCAAGAGCTTGTTGCCTCTTGGGTGCATTGTGTACCCTAGACGGTTGGAGGTGCCGCGAAGCCTTCGAGTTGTGAAGCTTCGGCACGAGTTTGGGAGCCCCCAATTGAGTTGTGGGTGTGTGCCCCAAGAAGAGTTGTGAAAGAGCATGGTTGCCCCCATGTGTTGTTTTGGTAATTAATGACAATCTCTATGGACTAATGGTTGCATTGAGTTATACTTGTAGTGTTTGTCCATAGGAGTGATTGAAGACCATATGTTGGTTTCAAGGTGGAAAGAAGAATATTAAGTGATGACCAAGAGGTTTAAGGTGTTATCTGAAGAATGGTCATGATGGTGTTGAGCATAGTGCAAGTATGTCTTGAAGATTAAGATTGAGTGAATGTTGATGTTAATCTTCAATACATCATCTTTATGAAGAGAGAAGTAAAGATACAAGTTGAAGAGATCACATGCTTGGAGCTTGTCACCCTTTTGGAGATAATGGTCAAGTGAAGATGATCTCCCATAGTGGCGTATGGGGGAGCAATCTATGAGTCTTCACCGAGTAAAGCGCAATCAAGAAAGGTGTTCCCACTTGAGAGTAGATCAAGATCGTCGTCATCTAGCTCAAGTGGAATGCGCAAAGAAAAGGTATGATATTGATAGGGTTTCTCTTTTACCGGTCTCGCGGTGTAGTTGGGAGACCAGGTTTTAGGATAGGTAACCGTACTATCAAGAGGGGCTCTCAAGTGAGCTTTAGCGTATCGGTCGTAGAGAGCTCAAACCTTTGCATCCTTGGCATCATCTTTATTGGTTCCTATTTTGCTCTTATCGTAGTGTGGTATTGGTGCTTGTCGTGCTTTTCATGACAAGGCCAAGATCACCGAAAACGGTTCTCATATGTGTCTCCTATTGAGTTTTCGGTGTTGGAGTTTTTGCCAGTCCATCTATGCGGAAGGTGTCACTCTTCCATTTATTAGCAAAATCTCCCTTGCTTGGTTTCAATATTTTCACTTGTTATTGGATAGCATTTGTCGTCCTCTTTCCAACAAAATTGGTTTCATGTCATTCGGACTTCATTTGCAAAAGATATGGTTTTCTGGCTTTCAATAAAAAGGTTTTACCTTTCATCATTTGGTTTTACCATATCTTGTTGAACAATGATGTTTCTCTGCATATTCTTGTAGTGCTCGTTGTGACGATTCCAACGAGTCCAAGATTATCGAAATCGGAGTCCGGATGAAAAAGTTATTGCAGTTTTCACTTTGCTGTTTCTGTCAGTTTTCATAAAACCGGATATTCCGGTCCTTTTGGAAATATCCGATTGGAAATATCCGGTGAACTCCAGAAGGTTTTATTAGCTGCGCAGACTTTTTTTTTCGAAAAGGGAGGATCCCGGCCTCTGCATCAAGCGATGCACACAGCCATTTATTACAAAGTATCAAGTGCCAAGTGATAGTTATTACAGCATAAACTTCACAAAAAGGTTTACACCAATCTCCTTGCCAACGCAAAAAAACTAATCGTTCCTAAGACGACTAATATGCTGCCACGTAGCCCGGCTGAAAATATCCTGAGCAACCATCAGGAGCCGAGAACATCCAGACGCCATAAGATCGCGCTGGTCCTCCGGGAGCAAGAAAGCCCACAGCTGAATCCAGTGCACCGCCATATTGATAACCTGCATAACATGAAAATTTCGAGCTCTGTTAAAAATAATATTGTTCCTGCAATTCCATATAGACCAACAAATAGCCGCAACGCCAATACGAATACGAGCTTTTGTCTTCTTGTCCACTCCATTCAGCCAATTACCAAACATATTAGTGACATTAACCGGAGGAGTAATATTATAAGTGCTGTACACAACAGTCCAAATAATCTTAGAGAAAGGGCAAGTAATGAAGAGATGATCTACCGTCTCTTCAGAACCACAAAAAGAACATTTAGTACAACCTTGCCAATTCCGCTTAGCTAAATTGTCTTTAGTAAGCAACACCTTATTCTTAAGAAACCACATAAAAACTTTAATTTTTAGTGGCACTTTTAATTTCCACAGATAAGTATGAAGATCTCTCGCATGACCATTCATAAGATCCTCATACATAGATTTAACCGAAAAAATACCAGAGGCAGTTAGATTCCAGACAAATCTATCTGGCTCATTTGAAAGGGATACCTCCATCAACCGGAGACAAAGATTAGACCAAGCCGCCCAAGTATCTCCTAAAAGAGCCCTCCTAAAACTCATATTAAGTGGAGGCGCATTTGACAACACATCATGTACGGACACATTTTTTCTATTAGTAATATTGTAGAGGGAAGGATATTGAACTTGAAGCGACGTATCACCAAGCCAAATATCTTCCCAAAACCGCACTGTCATACCATCACCAAGATGGAATTTGCCCCGTTGAAAAAACTCATCTCTGACCCCCCATCAAACCCTTCCAAAGGGTGAGTCTGTTGGTTTCAATTGAACCTCCGATAAGGTTTTATTTGAGAGATACTTATTTTGCACAAGCTCCTGCCACATACCCTCCTCAGATAAAAGTTTGCTGAGCCACTTACTAAGCAAACACTTGTTTTTTAATTCTAAAACTTCAATACCTAGACCACCTTGGTCCTTAGGACGGCATATCATGTTCCATCTCGTTAGTCTATATTTACGTTTATTCTCATCACTTTGCCAAAAGAAACGAGAACGATAGAAATCAAGTCTTTTCATTACCCCAACTGGTATCTCTAGAAAAGACAACATGAACATAGGAAGGCTGGTAAGGACCGAATTAACAAGAGTTAGACGATCACCATAAGACAACAATTTGCCCTTCCAACAACTCAATTTACCCTCAAAACGGCTTTCCACCGGATTCCATTCTGAGTTAAGTAACCTCCGATAATGGATAGGAACCCCTAGATATTTGAAGGGAAGAGCACCAGCCTCACATCCAAAAATGTCTTTGTATTGGTCCTCCTCCTCCTTTGCTTTACCAAAACAAAAAATTTCGCTCTTATGAAAATTAATTTTCAAACCCGACAGTTGTTCGAAAAGACACAAAATTAATTTCATATTCAAAGCCTTTGACAAATCATGTTCCATAAATAGGATAGTGTCATCAGCATATTGAAGAATAGAGATCCCGCCATCAACTAAATGAGGTATGAGACCAGCTATCTGCCCGTCTAATTTCGCACGATCAATGATAATAGCTAACATATCAACTATTATATTGAACAATAACGGAGAAAGAGGGTCTCCCTGCCGAAGCCCTTTCCTAGTTTGAAAATAATGACCTATGTCATCGTTAACCCGAATTCCAACACTCCATCCTTGAATATAATTCATAATTTGTTCACACCAAGCAAGATCAAAACCTTTCATTCGTAGAACTTGTTGCAAAAAAGACCATTTCACCTTGTCATAAGCCTTTTCAAAATCAATTTTAAAGATAACCCCATCCATTTTCTTCCGATGAAGCTCATGAATGGTTTCATGGAGTACCACAACTCCTTCTAGAATGTGTCTACCAGGCATAAACGCCGTTTGAGAAGGCTTAATGACATTATGCGCAATTTCGGTTATTCTGTTAGTAGCTACCTTAGTAAAAATCTTGAAACTTACATTTAACAGGCATATCGGCCTATATTGCTGAATTTGAACCGCATTCTCTTTTTTTGGGATTAGAGTAATCACCCCGAAATTTAGCCTAAACAAAGGTAATTCCCTAGATGAAATTGATAGAACAACTCCATCAAATCATTCTTAATAACGTCCCAAAAAGTCTTATAAAATTCCGCCGGGAAACCATCCGGTCCCGGTGCTTTATTTGCTTCCATCTGAGAAATGGCCTCGAAGACTTCTTTCTCAGTAAAAGCTTTTGTTAGCACCTCATTCTCCTCTAAGGTGAGTTTCGGGATGTCATCATTTTCATTTTCAACTAATGAAAAATTATTAGGTTCCGAAGGTCCAAACAGCTTTTTGTAATACTCCGAAATATATCTCTTCAGATTGTCATCGCCCACAATTGTTCCTTCGTCTTGCTCTAATTGAAAAATTCGTTTTTTCCTATGTTTGCCATTAGCAATTAGGTGAAAATACTTAGTATTATTCCCACCCTCTTGAACATGTTTTACTTTAGCTCTCTGAGCCCATTTAATTTCCTCTTCGCGACGAAGCTTGCAAATACTATCATTTGCCTTTTTTAGCATGTTTCTTTCGGCATCACTAAGCGCCGTTGATTCAGCCTTAATATCCAACTCATCGATCAGCTTACACAATCTCTCTTTTTCTTTTCTATATTTACCGCTTTGGTTTTTAGCCCATCCTTTTAAGAAACGACGCAAATGCCGAATTTTTTTATTGAGCCATCTATCAATCGGTGAATGGCCTTGAACCACCGATTTCCATTCAGCCGTGACCATATCGTAGAAACCTTCGTGCTCTAACCACGAAAGCTCAAAGAAAAAATAGATTTATTCCCAATGTGCGCCTGGTTCCCGGAATCAAGTAACAAAGGTGTATGATCAGACCCAGACCTGGTCATAGCATGCACTGTAACTAGAGGGAATTTCTGTTCCCACTCCGTATTTGCCAACACACGATCCAATTTTTCAAACGTAGGCGTATCTCGACGATTTGCCCAAGTGAACTGACGACCTGATAGAGCTATCTCTCTCAAGTTAAAGCTTTCTATGATCGCATTAAAAACAAAAGGCCATCTCGGGTTAAAATTATCATTATTCTTATCCTCTCGGCGCCTCAGAATATTAAAATCCCCCCCCCACCAACATAGGTAAGGATTCTGATCCGCACATCCTCGACAACTCGGACAGAAAAGCGGGTTTAAGATCATCTTGCGCCGCCCCATAAACAGGAATGAGAAGCCACTCAAACCCATCTTTTTTCAAACGAAGAGAGAACTTTAGAGTAAAATCCCCCACAACAACGTTCTTAACCTGAATAGTAGAGCAATTAAAACCTACCAACATTCCTCCAGAGCGACCTCTAGGAGGTAAACAAAACCAAGAGAAATCAGCCCCCCGGCCAAATGGTTCAAAAAATGGGAAGCAAAGTTAGAACGACCAGTCTCCGACAAGGCTAGAAAGTCTAACTTTTCATCCCTAATTGTTTCATGAATAAAGCAATGCTTATTAGGATCTCGAATCCCCTCACAGTTCCAAAAAAGACCTTTTAAACCTAACATCTATCTTTTCTTTTTGTCTTGTTTCATAATTCTAATGCTCCTACGAACATTTGAATTGGAATACTCCTTCTTTTTCCGACCCCTCTTATTAGTTTTAACCGTGGTCACAACGTCCACTGTATCAAAATCTTCCGAAAAATCATCATCTAATAAATCTTCCGAAAGAGCTGAGGCTCTGTTTAGCGCTAAGTTAGTAGGACCTATTTCCCCCTTAGCTAAAACATCAATGTTTTTCTCTAAAATATGAACAGCACGCTGCAAATCGACATCTTTAATATTTTTAGCTGAATTAACCTTTTCACTATCACTACTACCAAGAGATATCCCAAGTTTAGACGCACAATCAACAATATCATTATCAGAAAAAGACAAGATAGAAAGAGAGGGTTTTGAAACCGCACCTATAGGCAGATCCATTCGGCTTGCTCTCTCCATTGCCTTGTTCAACATGTTGACATTCCCATTTTCTTGGGCAAAAATACGAGCACTTGAACGAATCCCCGATGACGCTGCAGCTGCATTAGGAATCCCTCCAAAATCAAGCACCGCCTGCTCCTTGTCAACATGCGATAAAGAACCACTCCTTGGAACTGGGGTTGCATCCGGCTTCAACAAGTCCTCAACTCCAGCATCAACGTGTACAGGAATAAGGAGCTCCTCTACAGCACCCCCTTTAAAGCCCATACGATCATCGTGGTCTTCAAAAGCAGGTACATCAACAGTAGATACCCCAGCAAGACTCACAGCCGCTAACTCTCCCTCTCTACTCTGCTGATCCGCCACGGCAACAGGATCAGCAAAAAACTGTGTCGCGGCAGGAAAAACAGCCTCCCCAGCCAACGTATCAGTGCCAAGTTCTGCCGAGGCAGAGAAAACTGAGAAAATCTCTGCCGCGGCAGCAACTGGGAGCTCCTCCGACGTGCAGTTTTCTGCCGGGACAGAGAAAAACGACATATTCTCTGCCGCGGCAGCACTGATTGAAGCATTCTTGGGCAAAAAAACTGAACACCCCGTGGACATCCTTTCTTCCGAAGCAAAAGACTCCCCCTCAGACAAATGAATAGAAAGCTCCTCACGCACCTTTTGAAACCCCTTTAGGACCAAGGGAGAAAACACCACACCCGACTTCACCGACTTAGAAGAGGGGTTGGCATCTGCACCCTTCTCTTGGCTGGTTTTCTCTTGATTTGTTTTCTGCGAGATCTCAGAATTAGCATTTGAAATCGGCCCAACAGCCGACTTCTCCTTTTCCACCTTGTCCAAAGCTTGCTCAAAATCATCTCCCAGGTCATCATCATCATCATGATCCTGAGAAGGTTCTGCCATTACCACATCAGCCCCTTCACCCATCTCTTCACCTTCCACCTCAATAGAAAGCTCATAAATTTCATCTTTGATAAGCACTGGAAAAAAGGCTGGAATTTTTGTATGCTTCAAACAGCCAATCAAAATCCTCAGAACCTTATGCTTCCTTGAGAAAGCCATATCAATCTTCGCTGTCTTCCCAAACATATCTCCTAGAGCCCACATAGCCAGAAAATCACCAATATGTTCCTCTGGAATGCCAGAAATCAAAACCCAAATATCTGGAAGAGTATCTACTGGCTCAATCGCCTTAGACCAATCGTCCACAGTTATCTCACAATTAGAATTTGGCACACGGCAAGCACCAAAAACCTTCAACCTGTCAAGTTCCATCCTAGAAGGGAATTGAACTTTAAACAGGTTATGGCCGACTTGGCTTACCTCCCAACGAAAATTCTCTGTGGGCACTAGCCTCTGCAACTGACGAACAACTTGAGGAACCAACATGTCCCCCCCAGTGACCGTCACCAATGCTTCACGAAGATTCATAAGCCTCGGTTTATAGGTGTCCGTAATAGGAAGCTGAAAGATGACTAACTCTTCGTTAGCATACCCATACATGCGAAGTCTAGGTTTTGGAGCCGAAATCAGCGGGCACTCGACCTCCCCATGAGCCGGCTTCTCACACACATCACAAATTTCAACCTCACACTCAGCAGAAGGATGCCCAGTCAGACCACAACGAAAGCATTTATTCTTATCGGCCTTCTTTACCTTCTTTTGAGCTGCCCCTTGACATGCCTCCTCTAACTGATCAGCAGTGATTGTGGCGGGACGAGACACAGCAGCCACCTGAACTGCCGCACGGTTATCAGCTGTACCAACATCAGCCGCCCCCGAGACAACCTGTGCCGCAACAGGAGGCTGCACCACCACTTCAGGAACCGGAGCAGGTTGTTGAGCCGGCACTGGATTAGCAGCCACACGCGGGAAAAGTTGCTGCGGCACTGCCCCCCTCGCTCCAACGGCGAGACTCTGCTGACCACGACCACCACGGAAAACGAACTGTCTTCTATCCTCTCCATAGCCTTGATTGAAATTGTTATTGCCTTGATCATCAATCTGGCCAAAACCCCTGCCTCCGTTAGTCCCTCCTCTACCACCATCAGCCCCACCTCTAGCCATGGAACCACGAAAACCAGCACCACGATAGCCACCACGGTAGGGAACCGCACCGCGATAGCCATTGCCTCGACCATTGTTGAAGCCAGTACCAACATTGAAACGACCTTGCGGAGCACCTTGGAAACCAGCGGCACCAGCAGCATCGGCAAAACGACCATCTGAATCACCAGCAGTACCACTAGGACCTCCATGCTCAAAAACCCTAGGAAAGGCACCAGGAGCACCACCACGCCCAGCAACCCCTCCTCCTCTTCCACCTTCCCCTCCGCCCTGCCCTCCACCGCCGCGGAAAGCCATGGCGACACGAGACGACGGAGAAACAACGCGAGCAGCCGCCACACCCCAAAGGAACCCTAGCATACGTCGTAGACCAACGCCTGACGTAGTAGAGCCTTGGCGGGCACAACGTAAGCCCGTACGGCCCGTTGACCCCCTGGGTGGGCTTCCATGCAGATCGGACAGCCCAACGACTGCCTCCTCTCTCTGTTTGAAATCACAATCACGTAAAAAACGGGATCGCGATCGACCCACCGACGCTAACGGCGAACGTCGTCGCCGGCTCACCGTCGTCCAACGGCCCTCGACTGGATCCTCCAAAAAAGAAGAAGGCTCCATCGGCGGCAACTTAAGGTCTCTCCGGGGAGAAACCGTCAAAGACACCGGCGTCGAAAACCTGCAAACAGAAACATCAGAAACCAAACATAACGACGCATACCTCTGCTCCGCTCTCTTCTTCACCCTCTTCTCCCACCGCGACGACGAAGAAGACACGATTGAGCACTCCGAGACAGGCTCCGGCGTCGTAACGAAATACTTGCCCGGAGTCACGTCCGATGCAAGCTCCTCCGTCTCGCTGTCCGAATCCGAAGAAAGGCACCAGAAACGCCCGCCCGAAGCCCCGACCACCGGTGGAGGAGAACGGCTCCCCGCCGGCGACACCGAGGGGTTCGCAACCAACACCGCCGCATCACCCACTAACGGCGACGAAAAATCATCGCCGGAGGGCAGATCGGCCGGCGGGATCGCGGTCCCCTCCGCAATCGCCTCCGCAGTCGCCACCCCTAACGGCTCCATGAAAGTTTCCTACCAAGTACATTAGTACTTACCTTTGCATCGTTTCATTTACAGAATTCTGGTCCAAACTTGAACCGGAATATCTGGTCCCTATTTTTCCTACAACGGCTCTTTTTCGTGGGGTCCTATAAAAGCCCCCCTTCTTCCCCAAGTGACCACAGCTCTTGAGCACGAAAATCCCCCCATTGTTGACCTTCTTGAGCTTGGATTTCTCTCTATTCCTCCATGATTCTTGCCTCCAATTAGAGGGAAAAGAGAGAGGAGATCTAGATCTACATTTCCACCAAACCATCTCTCCTCTAAGTGAGGGGAACCCTTTGGATCTAGATCTTGGAGTTCCATTTGTTGAGTTCTTCTTTGTTCTTCCTCTCTTCTCCCCCCACAAGCATTAGTTGCTTTTGGTGGGATTTAAGAGTGAAGGATTTGAGCACTTGTGCTCTTGCCATTGCATTAGTTGCATCGGTTTGAGTTCTCCACGGTGATACGTGGAAGTTGAAGTTGAGAAGCTTGTTACTCTTGGGTGCTTTGGTGCCCTAGAGATTGTTCCTCTAGGGCACGTTGGTACCCTAGACGGTTGTTGTTTTCTCGGAGTCTTGGTGGCTCACGGGATTTGTTGGGAGCCTCCAATTAGGTTGTGGAGGGTGGCCCAACCTTGTTGGTCTCGGAGCTTTGGTAGCTACGAAGACATTGCCGGGAGCCACCAATTGAGTTGTGGTGTGTGCCCCGGCCTTGAAGCATCAAGTCTTGGCGGCTCGGTGCATTTGGTGAAGACCCTCCAACTTGTGGAGTGTGCTTCATCCTTGTAAAGGTTCTAGTTGTCAACCTCAACGACAACATAGTGACAAGTGCCTCGCCACATTGGTGGTAAGACACAACGGAGATACGGTGTGCCATATTAAGGCTACTCGGTGTTTCATATTGGTGAACACCGCGCCGCTCCAACGGAGACTAGCTTCCATTGGGAAGTGAACTTCGGGATAAATCATCGTCTCCAAGTGCCTCGGTATTTCTATACCCGAGCTTCTTACTTATGCTATTTACTTTGTGATAGACATCGAGCTTAAAGTCATATATCTTGCTATCACCTAGTTGATTATATTGCTTAGCATAAGTGTTGGTGCACATAGGTGAACCTAGCTAGTTTAGGTTTTGGCTTGATAAATTAAACGTTAGTTTTATTCCGCATTTATTGAAGCCTTAACCGTAATAATTTTAAATCGCCTATTCACCCCCCCTCTAGGCGACATCCGTGTCCTTTCAAGTTGTAAAGGGCTCCGGAATCCGCCTTAAAGGATTCCGTTAGTGGAAGGTGAACCAATACCTTGGGTGAGGTTCATCGGAGAATAGGGTGAGGCCTTTGTGGCATCTTAAGTAGGCCTCTTGTGGCGAGCTCACACCCCTCCCTTAACAAGGAGGAACTCGGGAATACATCCTCGTCTCCGCGTGCCTCGGTTATTTCTATACCCGAGCTTTTACTTATGCAATTTACATTGTGATAGCCTTCGTGCTTGAAGTTCCTATCTTGCTATCACCTTGTTGCTTGAATTGCTTAGCATAAGTTGTTGGTGCACATAGGTGAACCTAGAATATTAGGTTGTTGGCTTGTTAATTTAAACACATAGTTTTATTCCGCAATTATCAAGCCCCTAATTAGAAAAAGTTTTAATCGCCTATTCACCCCCCCCCCCCCTCTAGGCGACATCCGGGCATAGCTTGTTCTTTCACCACCGGGCCTAAGCTTCTTTTTGAACACCCACTTGCATCCCAATGGTTTACAACCATAGGGACGTTCAGTGATTTCCCATGTCCTGTTAGCCATGATGGAATCCATCTCACTACATTGGAGATGCGTAAGCTTCTGAAATAGAAGTGGGAGTATCATCCACAAGGTACACAAGGAAATCATCACCAAAAAACTTTGCAGTCCTCTGTCTCTTGCCCCTACCAAGGGTTTCCTTGTCATCCTTCTCAAGATTTTCATCATGTGTTTGTTCATAATATTCCATAGGAATGACGGGCTCAGGAGTCTCCTCAGTTTCCTGTCTATAAGTGCTTTGCAAATCTCTCGTATGAAAAATATCCTTAAAGAATGTAGCATCTTTAGACTCCATAATCGTACCGACCTTCACGTCAGGCACCTCAGATGTCACTACCAGAAATCTATGGCCTACGTTATTCTTAGCGTAGCCAAAATTAACACAGTCCACGGTCTTTGGTCCAAGCTTACGCTTTTTGGGGATCGGCACGTTGGCTTTCGCCACGTAGCCCCAAGTAGTATGAGAGTGTCGTTCTTCTCTTCTCCCATTGCTCATAGGGAGTGATCTCACTATCCTTTGTCGGAACTTTATTCAGGACATGACATGAAGTCAAAATAGCCTCCCCCCACCATGCCTTGGATAAACCCGATGTACTTAACATGGCGTTAACCAAATCTGTTAGAGTACGGTTTTTCCGTTCGGCAACCCCATTTGACTGGGGTGAATAGGGAGGCGTCCTCTCATGAATAATACCATGTTCCACACAGAAGGAATCAAACTCATTAGAGAAGTACTCTCCACCATGATCTGACCGAACTCGTTTAATTTTCTTTTCAAGTTGATTTTCAGCTTCTGCCTTATAGATTTTAAAGTAGTGTAGAGCCTCATCTTTAGTGCTTAACAGATATATATATAGCAATATCTAGTGGAATCATCTATCAGCGTCATGAAGTATCTCTTTCCACCTTCTCTCAACACACCATTCATCTCACAGAGATCAGAATGTATGAGTTCTAACGGTGCCAAGTGTCTCTCCTCCGCAGTTTTATGGGGCTTGCGAGGTTGCTTTGCTTGCACACACGAATGGCACTTAGAACCTTTGGCTAAAGTGAAACTCGGGATTAAATTTAACTTTGCTAACCGCGTAATACAACCGAAACCAATGTGACAAAGACGTGAATGCCAAACTTCTGTTTCATTAACACTCGTATGAATATTGTTCACGACTTTATTACAAAAATCAGCGAGGGAAAAGCGGAACAGACCTCCACATTCATAACCTTTTCCAACAAATAGTCCATATTTCATAACAACTACTTTATTAGACTCGAAGACCAACTTGAACCCTTCTCTACAGAGAAGGGAGCCACTAACGAGATTCTTCCTTATGGCGGGGACATGCTGCACGTTCTTCAGCTGCACGATCCTTCCTGAAGTAAACTTCAGATCGACCATGCCAACACCAAGAACAGAAGCACTCGCACCATTCCCCATCAATACGGACCCGTTTCCTGTGACCTGATAAGAAGAAAACACCGAGATGTCAGAACATACATGAATATTTGCACCTGTGTCAATCCACCAATCGGTAGACTGACAAACTGAAAATACAGTAAACAAATTATCATACCCAGATGCCCCATTCTCACTGTTGCTGACGATCATGTTGACAGACTGGTCTGGCTTCTTGAACTTGTTCGGGCACTTGTGAGCCCAATGTTCCTTAGAACCACAAGTGAAACAGGCACCTTTCTTCTTATCCTTGTTGAAGGTCTTCTTACGCTTCTTCTTGAAGTCGGTATTATGTTGGACACCGGTCTTCCCCTTGGGCTTGTGAGACTTGAAGTTCTTCTGTACAATATTGGCGACAGAAGTCCCTTTTCCGTGCGAATCTTTTGCTCTTGAATTTAGCTCGACACTCAGATGGCCGATGACATCCTCAACTGAAAATTCACACCTCTGATGCTTCAGAGTAGTAGCAAAGTTCCTCCAGGATTAGGAAGCTTAGCGATTATGCATCCCACGACAAGTTTACCCGGTAAATCGCACTTAAGAAGCTCAATCTCCTTGGCGATGCACTGTATCTCATGAGCCTGTTCCAATACAGAATGGTTCTCAACCATCTTGTAATCATGGAACTACTCAATGGTATACACCAGCATCGGTTGCGCCGAATTTAGATTCGAGCGCCTCCCACAAGTCCTTGGCAACCCGCACATGTAAATATGCATCAACCAACTTATCTACGATCACGCTCAGAACGGATCCAACAAAGACGACGGTGGCCTCCCGGAACGCCTTCTCCTGTTCAGGAGTAATCTTTCCCGTGGGAGTAACACCGGCGACCCAGAACACGTTCATTGCCGTGAGCCATAAGATGGTTTTGGTCTGCCAACGCTTAAAGTATGTCCCCGTAAACGGGGCTGGTTTCAGTGCAGCAGCAGCAGCAGCAAAGCCTTGGATCGAAAATTTCCTATACAGATTAGGTTTTTCGATTGTTGAGAATATAAGCAATTGTTCGATTAAATTAATCCAAGCATAAATCATGAGCATGGGATAAACAATACTGATAATATACTGAAATTTGATGCTATACGCATGTATTAGACAGATATTAGAAACATCTACGCAAGGCTAGTATCGCACACACAGAAATAAGTAGGAGCGGGATAAACGAGTTATACCCTCCAGTAGGTCAGTTGGCCATAGCAGCAGCTGAGGCAGGCCAAGGGGCCACGGAAACGCACACAATGAAAGCTCAATGCCATTAAGGCAAAACGTTTCAGTAGTTGCCGCTTTATTCCTGCGTGACAACACATCGGCTCGGCGAGATTCCCGCAACCCGCGACGCGCTCGCGTCGTGACGAGGCGGGCGGGCGGCGGAGGAGGAGGAGCGCGCGTGTGGAACGCCTCTCTTCTCTTCACACCCACTCATACTAGTGGGAGAGGAGCTCACCTTATAAATTGGTGCAACTCTCTCACAACTAGCCGAGTGGGACTAAACTCCCACCACTTGCCATGACAAGATGGGCCTTTAGGGATTTTCTGAAATTGTTAGATGGGCCTAGAGCCCACCCCAATTTTCCAACACTTTTCTCATGGAAGTAGAGGTAAATCATATTCCAAAAGCTTCACCCTTTTGCTCGGTACCCGTAACTTGGATCTTGTCCAGTGTCCAACCATGTCTTGCAAATCATCTTGTCTCTGCTCCTCTGGCTTTGCCGCATCTTTTGCGTCCGACCTTGTTGAGTTAGCTCATTGTCAAAATTGAGTGACTAATTCTCAATGTGGACACCCTTGTCTTCAGTCTCTTCTCCATCCTCATTGATCATGTTCGCCATTAGATCATCTTCATCCTCTCGTAGTACCTTGACTCGTTCGGCATCGGAGCCGGCATTTCAGCAAACAGGTTGCGGCCTTCAGGGAGATTGGCCGGGCGGACCACCCATGGGGCCTTCCTCAGTGTCACAGGCCACTCGGCGGCCACATGTCTAGCGTTGAGATCAAGGGGGTGCACCACGGGGATGATCGGCACGGAATCACTCATTTTCGGTGAGCTATCCCGAGGCGAGGTGGAGAGGCAGGACGTGGACGGGGTGTGTCCGGGTAGGTCCCCGTATGGAGGCGGTGCTGCCACGGGGGGGGGGGGGGGGGGGACTCCGGTTGCCTGGGCGGGTATCTAACTGCCGACGACCCCGTGCATGCCGCCGTGGCGGGACCGGCTCAGGGGTGATCCCTAGCATGAGGAGGGCGGTTTGAGCGGCTTTGGAGGCGATGGCTTTGATGTTCTGAGAGGTGGCTTATGCCTGAGTGGCGGCGGCCGCCTCTTTTGACTTGACATTCTTCCTCTGGTTGCCCCGTTTCGCCCTGTGGGAGTTGCCCAATGATTTTACTCGCGCGTCAACCATCAATTGTGCCCACGATGGAAAATAGAGCCGGTTTGACTACATTTCAGCACTATGATACTAGATCATCGTACGTTCCTACTCTGCAATGTGAGAGGTGCGGTAGTACTGGAACCCGACCATCGCACAGTGAAAAGCATCTCACACGAAATATTCTCTTTAACAAGACCCTTTAAGAACTGCATCAGAGGATGTCGATAACCTTGTTTAATCAATCAATGACATTAATCAAGAGGATGTGAACTCCATAGATCGGCATATTCTAACGGACCCATGCCAGTAATGCCACCCCAGCGCCGGTGACCAATCACAGACCTTCACCTCTGCCTCTGCGCCTATAAAACGAGAAGCCGCGGCAGCGACACTGGCACGCTTAATCTAAAGATTTGGGAAGCTGCAGCTCGACATCGGTGGCAAACATCCACCCATGCATTCTTCTTGTCGCCGTCGAAGCGTTTGTTGATCTGCGTTGGAGGTTGGTGCCTGGTGGGTGGGTGTGTTGTAATGGTGATGGAGGTGAAGGCCGACATGGAGCGGATTCTTGGCGGCGGGTTCAGCCTCCGGCTCGGCGACCGCGACGACCACGCGTGTGGTGGTGGTGGCAGCGACGGGAGCGGCGGCGGCCGAGGAGGGTTGCCGGGTAACGACGACGAGGCCGACGGCGGCTGCGCGGTGAAGGAGCGGATCGCGCGGGCAGCAACGGCGGCGGGGGCGCGCTGGTGCAGGTGTGGGCGCCGGCGCGGGACGGGGAGCGGCGCCTCCGCGTGCTGACCACCCGCGGGCAGCCCTTCGTGCTCCCCTCGCGGTGCCGCCGGCTGATCCAGTACAGGACCGTCTCCCTGACGCACGTCTTCACCGTCGACGGCGGCGACCACAGCACCTGGGAGGAGCGCGGGCTGCCGGGGCGGGTGTTCGACGCGCGCGCGCCGGAGTGGACGCCCAACGTGCAGCTCTACGGCACGGGCGAGTACGCGCGCATGAGCTACGCGCTCATCTACGACATCCAGGGCAGCCTCGCCCTCCCCGTCCTCGACCCCGCCGACGCAGGACGCTGCATCGCCGTCCTCGAGCTCGTCTTCACCGCCGCGCCCGTGGCGTGCTTCGCCGCCGAGGCCGACAAGCTCTGCAAGGCCCTCCAGGTCACATACCCATCCATCTCTCTCCACCGCAAGAACTAGCTACTACTCCATATGAAGAAATGTTTAGCTAGCTAGTCGCCATGAATCTTTAAAAGCTTGCACGATTATCATCATCAAGGGTTGTTTTGAGTAACATTTCCTGAACTTGTATTCATGCAGGCAGTGTCATTGAGAGGTTCAGAGATCTGCCACCCCGTGCCAACACAGGTACGTGCCGCAACATCCCATCTATGGGTACTATGTCGCACACAATTTCTCTGAAACTTTTGGGCTTTGTCTAGATTCATATACATCTACATATATCTAGACACATATTAGTGTGTATGTTCACTCACTTTACTTTGCATCTAATCAATATGTGGAATACCAAAAACATCTTATATTTAGGAACGGAGGGAGTATGTCACACTAGTTCCTCTTCAGCTTAGCATTTTGGGTGAACTGGCTTGGGAAATTAATACCATAGTCCATAATCGTATGAACTTGTTGAACATATGTCACACATTTCTCTTGAGCTTAATCTTTTGGGTGAGCTGGTTAGGGTGCACAAAACTTTAACAATGTTATCGGACAAAACCTTGGGAACAAAATTGGTTTTTGTATACAATCCATTCATGTTCATCTGACAATGCAATGCTATTTGAACTACGAGCATTATATTTCAGTTTTCGCTTTTTGGGTGAACCGGTCGGTTGGTGCGTGACATTATAGTGCAGCTGCATGAAAGTTGCCAAACAAAATTTGCTTTTGTTATTACCCATTCGTGCTCACCTACCAATCCAAAGATATTTTCTTAACTGTGAACATCTGACGCAGATATGCAACTCAGAGGCGACTCAGGCAGCCATGTTGGAGGTGTCAGAGCTCCTGGCCGCCGTCCGCGAAGCTCACGAGCTGCCATTGGCACAGGCCTGGGTCAGGTGCCAGCGCTGCAGCCAGAGCAGCGCTGATAACTTCTCCCTGACGACGGCCAGCGCTCCGTTCCATCTTGCCGCCGACGTGGCGAACTACGGCGTCTTCCGCGAGGCCTGCGCCGAGCACCACCTGCGGCGGGGCCAGGGGCTCGTCGGCCAAGAGGATGATGAGGAATGCGTGGTGCTTGAGTTCTTCCTCCCGCCGGACTGCAGGAGCGCCGCGGAGCAGAAGGCATTGGTGGATGCCATCGCCTCCGCTATCCGGGAGCAATGCTCCGGCGGTGGCTTGAATATGACGGCGATGAACGGCCTGCACGGTTTTTCTGTGGAGGCCGTTCTTGCGGACGGTGATGCTGCCAGTGAACTGAATGGTCATGGAGACTATGGTGCTAAGGATTCGGAAGAGGAGGATGAGTATCATCTGGCCGCGGATGTCACGGACGGTGATCAAGAAGCAAGCGTCCATGATGCAGACCAGAACGGAACCGAGGATCGTGTACCACCACCGGTGATGATGACGAAGAAGACGGGTCGGAAGGCGGGAAAACCTGTCAGTCGGAAGGTGCTGGAAGGATACTTCTCAGGGAGCCTGAAAGACGCCGCGAGGAGCCTCGGCGGTAAGAACTCCTTGCACACAAATTAACCCAGTTGAACATCACACATAATTCAAATTGAACAGGATTTAAATTTTTGTAAATATGGATTTCATTTCCAACTGAAAGTCTGAAACTCTCCTTTTTGCAGTGTGCCCGACGACGATGAAGCGCATTTGCAGGCAGCATGGCATATCAAGATGGCCATTTCGGAAGATCAGCAAGGTGAATCGCGCCCTCAGCAAGATCAGGCGTGCCGCCATAGAATCGGTGGATTGCTCACTGAAGCCGACCGCTGCCTCTTCGTCGTCACACCGAGGTCCAGCTCCTCACCTGCCATGTCTGCCAAGTACTCTAGGAGAAGACACCTCCTCCCAGGGCTCAAGCCAAGATCCTCCTCTCACCAAAACCACATTGCACAAGTCTTTGCTGCAACGCAGCAATGGCGTGGCTGGGGAGTTGGTTACCATCAAGGCGAGCTACAGAGGGGACATCATCAGGTTCAGGGTACCATGCTCGGCTGGCGTCGCCGCTGTGAAGGAGGAGGTGGCCAAGAGGCTGGGCCTAGACGCTGGTGCCTTCGATGTCAAGTACCTGGACGACGACCATGAGTGGGTGCTCCTGTCTTGTGATGCCGACTTCCAAGAGTGTCTTGATGTTGCCCCAGCACTACCACCTTTGGCGTCAACGGCTACGAGTGGCGCAACCATAGTGTCACCGGTTGTCAGGCTGATGGTGCAGGAGCTAGCTGATAGCCTTAGGAGATCTTTTGGTAGCTCAGATTAGCTGCAGAATTACTTCTCATGCCTTAACCATACAACTTTTACTGATCAGGGTTGTGAGTTGCCACTTCCTTGACATGCTTCGGAGTCAGGTAGAGCTTTCAAAAATTCTGCAGTCCCATTTTGTAGTTTTATATACACACATGATACTGTATTTGAATAATAGAAGGAATGTAATTTTATTGCTTAAAGAGTTAATTTTACATGTAATGATAGTTCCTAACCAACTTGATCGTCTCCTACGGTCCTACCCCCCAGGGAAGAAGGATCCTTTCCTAAGTGGCTTCAGGCCTTCAGTAGATCAGTTGAAAGGCAAAATTACATAGACAGCATGCAGACCCAATCAAGCAAATGGGGGTTTGCATTTCATACAACACAAATTTTAAGGGAGAACACCCATGGTAGTAATCCAGTAGAGTCCTAAGAGACAGAAAAAAAAAAATCTGCTATTCCACAATGAGTTCATTGTTCTGCGTGAATCCCTCGTCAACAACCGGGTATTCCGATGACAGTTTCCACTCCCCGTCCACCAAGAACTTGATGTCATAGCTTTATTATGCAGACAAATAAATAAATATGTTTTATTTAGTGAATCAGAGTGACCATGGGCATCATCGCAAAAATGATAAGAACATACCTCCCAGGTCTAAGCCTCAGAGTCGCAGAGAATCTTGCATAGTCTCCTGAATATTCCCTGGACATTGCCTCACCATGAGACCAGCCGTCGAAGGAGCCCATAATTTGCACATTCTGGTATGAATTGTATGTGCATGGTGGTAAGAACAAAGCAAAAAAATGAGACTGAGGACAGAGACACATAACAATGTATTTTACAAACTGAGAAAGACACATTTAGCAGTGCAAGACTTTATTTCCACATAATCATTCCTCAAAATCATTTGTTTACCTCTGCCATGCCAACCCAGTATACAGGGATTTCTCGAGGTCTGAAAGACTCGACATCCTTTATCTGTACCATAACCTTCTCATGAACAGCTGCAGGGAAGCAAATACTAGTATCATCTATCAGCCGATTTCACATAAAGTCAACTTGGAGCATTGCATGCTTGTAGGAAACAAGGTAATATTTAAGCACGGTTGTGGATACTGTTTCGCTACTGTATGTCACAAAAAAGGGGTATTATAAACATTTGTTGGCACTTGTCAGTGCTTATTAGATATTGTTGGCACGCCAATCTTTCTTTACACTAGGGATGAAAACACACTAAAGACTGCTCTGCACATTTAGCTGCTGTAATGCTGCAATCAGCATGAAATTTCTCCAATATTATTAACGTGAAGATGGAAATATGTCGATGGCCAAATATAGATCTGAGGAATCATAAAATGCGAGCAAGCAGAACATCTGATCGCAACCAAAAGTGCACTTGAATATCACTGTCAACCTATATATTTTAGAGATCAGATATTCATGTCATGACTAACGACTCACACATTATAGTGAGAGATCGTCATCGTTGCCTGCTTAAGGACACTATTTCATGCCACTCAACAATGATGCTAGTGGAATTGTGATTATCAGTATACTGGAAAATATAGTTGACTTATTATGACGAATTAACAGGTTAACAGGAAGAAAAGATCATTTTTTTTCTAAATGAATTAGATATGATTTTTTTACAGTGGGTGGGGTGCGAATTTCGGGTCAATAGGTAGGGAGTACTATCACAAACTGGAACAACCCCACCGGCCTAAGACACCACATCCCAGTTCTGTGACCTACCTAGTATATTACTGCAATATATAGCAACTTAATAACAGGTCAACAGCAAACAAATGTTGATTGCACATGGATCATGGCTAATCAAGTATTGTCTGTTCAACCCTATGGAGACATGGCCTCAAGGGCAGTCATTCAGCATTGGTTTTGAATTCAATGGGTCACTTCAAGGAAAAGTTTGCGAAGTGTGCTGTTGTAATAATTTCTAATGTCTTTGCAAAAAAAAATGTAAAATGTAATGATGGAGAGCCTCTATCATGCCAGCAGTAGCTCGTTGTGATAAATTACCTTCTAGCCTGGATAGAAGATGAGACTGAATATATTTTCCATTTACCTTCCTTGACCCTGATGGAACATCAAAATTAGCAATCTCTTCAGCTAGGCCAACCAAAGTCTGTGGACATAAAGAGACAGATAAGATGCACAAGTATTCTGAGTAAAAGCATAGAAAATGTTGGTTATATGCTCGAAACAAAAAATTGAAGAATGCCATGAAAGAAAACATTGGTATACGTCCAGTTCTGAGGATGTCAAATCTAAGAGCTTACAATATTGTGCAAAGTGAAAGCTGTAGGATTGAAAGTGGGGCTGATCAGCAACTAAACATTACTAAACACAGCCAACTTAAAAAAATGTGCAGCTTACTTTTGAGTGATCACAGAAAGGACCAAACATGTATTTTTTTGGATATACAGGACATGAAAGGTGCCAAAACAATTGAACACATGACTACTAGACAGACAGCACCTTTATGCAATCCAAATTAATCAGGCATAACCCGTTAAACAAATCAAACAAGAAAATGCTAACCTGCAGTTCAAGTTCCAAAACAGCAAGTTCACTTCTGAACTTTACAACTGCATCATCCTTTAATTGCGACTGCAGAACATAAGATCTAGTTAGTAATGACTTGGTACTATTGATAAAAATGGCAATATATAATTTTTCATATCAACTCTATATCCCAGGCTGCTGCCTATAATTTCCTACAATATTTGAGTGATCAGCGATAAGCTTCAGTTGGAAAACGGTTACGGTGCTGCTATCATATTTGCATTTTAAATTTTTACATTTAACATGCAAGTAACAGAAGAGTTTTAGACGTGATCCACTCCCGTTTAAAAGGATCACTCAACTGACCTACATCGCAGTTTGCAAATTCAGTATTTAGCTACTTTTGAATTGACCGTCTAATGGAATATGTCAGTAGCCTCCTCAGGTACCCAGTCCTAGAACTAGCTTGGGTGTCAGAGCTCCTGGCATATATATTATTACAAGAAGAATCTATGAATGTCTCTATATGCAGTTCTTCAACAGAATAAGGAACTATTCCTCTGAAGGCCCGTCATACAACAGCACAATTTACTATGATCAAGTATGTGATGATGCAATCTGATGTATTGTTTTACGATTTCAATAACAAACCTGTCTTTTGAGAAACCGGTTTTGCTGATTTGCTTCACTTAGCTTCGTCAAAAGCTTACTCCGTTCTGTATCAGCCAAAAGAGATTTCAACTGCAAATTACAAGAGAGAGAAGATTAATCAATCACAGCTGCCACTTTTCACGGATATTAATCATGTGTGACCAATGTAGCTTAAGCGCCCATGTACACAAGCACAATTGTTTTCTCCCTTACAGAAGTAGTATTAAGTGTATAACCATCTGAGACATATATAAGAACAATTCTAGCTCCATTTAAGTAGATAGAATGTGCCGGCTTTCAGTTTTTTCAGGAATCACAGACGAACTGCCGATTTCATTAACAAGTGGTATAGGTGCTCAGAGTGCTTAGCTGCACAGGTGAAACCACAATATAATACTGAGTTCGACTAATACCTCGTCAGAAGTCAGCTGTTCCCTATTCTGCCCTGACGAAGACGACGTCGAATTCGAGGGTGCAGGCCTGTTCTCTAAATTCATACTTGCTGGAAAAGATCTCCAGCGTGAACGTCTTCCAGCAATTGGTCTCATGGGATACGTCACCGTAGCGACCTTGTGGCACCGGCTAGAGTTTTCATAAGCTGTATAACAGCAGAGGACCCTTCTGGACCAACAAGAAAATCACCGCATCAGTCAGATTAACTCCAAGATGATGAAACCACATGCTGTCTAATTTTTCTATCGAAATTAGTATCAGACCAAAATATGAGTGTGCAACCAAGAGCAGAGCCTACCTTGCGGCGAAACTTGCAGTCAAGCATTCCATAGCAATTCCTGAAAAAGGAAAAAAAAAAAGAGACATCCTGTTACCAATGAAATTCAGTATAGCTTCCAGTCAAAACTGTAAATGTAGAAGAAGAATAAATCGTGGTGGCCGGTAACTTCATCTATATTAATCGACCACACAATGACACAAGGCGTTCGAGGATAATAGCTTCAGACTCGCAGGCTGAAGAGATCACATAGAACAACGCTCCTTACCCTACTGACGGAAAACCTCGCCATTTTTTATTTTTATTTTGAACACACACATACTGTTGGCTGGCTCACCAGTCCATTAGGGGAACTCTAGAGCTGCGTTCCATCCGGATCAAATCAATCCCATCCCCCAAAAGGTGACCAAATACACGCAGGAATCGAAACACGGGTAGCTAGCGCGCCTAGAAGAATCGGAAGGGAAAAGCGGAGGGAAGGGAAGGCGGACCGAGAACGAACCTCGCGGAGGATGCCGGGAGCTTGGGACTGGAACCCTAGAGATCGAACGGTGGCGGTGGTGGAGGAGGAGGAATCGGAAGAGGAGAGCGGGAGTGGAGTGGAGTGGGGGAGCGGCGACGAGCTCGTCGTTCTGGGCGCTTCGGGACTCTCGTGGTCGCCCCCACAGATTTATTTTTACTTCCCTTTTGAGATGTCTTATTCGCGATCATCTCCCAGCTGACAAGATCTCTCCACTCACCAGTACACACTGCACTGCACTGCACTCAAAGGCAGCGAAGTCTTTTGAAGAAAGCGCAAAGCAAACTTCAAGAAGTGGTTTTTGTTTTCACGTTTCTGCTTATTGCTCGATTTATGATCGTAATTGGAAATTTTAGTTGTGTGCATGTTTCCTGCAAAAAAGGAGGACTAAAAAGGAAAAAAATGGTCCACTGTCTTTGTTTAAGGGAAGGTCCTCGAGCATGTTGCAGCAGTTCAGCTCATATCAAGGCATATCATCAGATTATCAGTAAAAGATATTGCTACTAATCTGGTCGAAATTCGCACGACATGATCAACTAATTCAAAGTAATAGAGTATACGTCTCAACATTCAGAACATGCTAAACCATCTCCAGTTCTTACAATCACCTGGAGCCAGATACCTTTTGCACTCATGTAAATCCCCATCACAGCAAAATAGGGTGAACGATTTTGTCTCCCCACTGAGACACCAGGAGAACAATCATACATGTCCAGCAATGCGGCAATGGATAGGTTCATGAAACAAGCGCAGCCCGCGGCACAAGGTAGTCGAATTCCAGACTCTAAACAGCTACACCCAAAGAGCTGTACAAGCTGTGATAAACTGGTGCAGACGAACTAGGTATCACACGATGAGGGCAGACTCTTAACAAGCAAAGCAGCTATTCCGCCCTGAATTTAAAACCAAGAACAGAGTACTTGTTGCCTTTGGTCCTACTCGAACACTTCAGGGCGAAATTCTTTACAGCAGCGAGAGATCGTACTCCACTACATCCAGTTTCGATGGTGAAGACGATTGAACTGAATCAAGATGTAGCTGGAGAGTTCTCGTTCCGCCTATGTAGATGAAGGGGGGTGGTGGTGGTGCAACTGCTGCTGGTTTCCTGATGCTTCAGCAGAGTGACCATTATCATCAGCTTCACACTGAAAGGGAGATTCAACAAGAGAGATCATCAGCAATGAGAAATGGTTTTCAACTTGATATGGCAATGGGTGTGCTTGGCTATAAAAAAGAATCATGGTATTTCATATTTAGCCACATGAATAGTCAATGCAACGGATAAGAGAACTTCACGTACCAAGTCAAAAAGCATATCAATAGTGAGATCCATATCAAAGTTACTGGCCTTCAGTGCTTCAAGGATGAAGTCAGCAGGCACATCTGGAAACATCATCGAGATATATTCCACCACAGCGAGATGATTATCCGCATGACTTGCCTCAGCAGCTTCTCCTTTTGACGAGGACTCAGCAGAGATGTTGATCTTTCCTAGGCTTTCAGCATAGTCATCAAAAGAGAGGGAGTCTGGGAGCTCATACCCAGCAGACTTGTCAGCAGTACCACTCTTTTCAGTTCCATCTACTTGCTTCTCAGGGTCCTGATTTTCTTTCAAGTTCTTCGCAAACGAAGACTTAAAGGTGGGCACGAAAGGAGTGGCATGTGGATTTAACTGAGAAGACCGCTCCATTGCTCGTGATTCAGCAGACCTGTCAAAAGAAGCAAAGGAGATATAAGTAATTGCACAAGCAGTCATGAACTCATGAGCACGTATGTCATCATACTGTATCCCACATTCTTCAAGCATATCAAACTATGACGAGAACATAATATTTTTCAGTAATACATGCCTGATATGATTACCACTTTGATGAGTGCAAAAAAAGTATGCATTAGTAAGAAAAAGTAGATGAAATCCATCTCCGCACTATTTCGATCAATGTACATGTTGATTCTTCATGCAATTGGTAACCCTCAGAATTTTGAAGAGTGTGCCACAATACAGTACACTAAGTGTGGTCAATGTATCACACCTTAGGTAGAGTATGCATCAATCAAAGATGATCCCGCACTGCTACATCAGAGTTTCATGCCATGCGTGCGGCTGTACGCAATTCTGGCTATGAACACAGTAAAGAGAACCGTAGCTAGCAGCAGCCAGGTGCAGTAGCACTTAATACAAATGATTCCACATAGTAGTAATTTGACATGACACTACTTTACATTCCTTGGCCCACATAAAAGAAATGATCAACAGTTGATTGGTATATATTTAATAAAAGTAGGGCAGGGATAGCATGATAGAAAACCGTAGCTATCGCAAACAAACCAGATTTCGTCACCCAACTGTCTACAAGGTCTAATGCAGGCAGCACCCAACTGCAACCAGGACGCAACAACTAATCAGCTATCACATTCGCAAGGAACAGGTGCAAACAATTAAATCTATCACAGCAAGACGCCAGCGACAAAGATGAAGCCATTATTAGTCATGTAACTACATATCGAACGCAAATAGCACAGGAAGAGGAACTGGATTTACTTCACGATGCCATCCTCAACCCACCACAAATTCATTTCTGCAAGGCTGGGTCGCCGGGAAGCACGCAGGCCCAAACCTTGATGACTAAGCTACCGACTACTGATACCAGAAGCGGCAGCCACGAAGCATAAGCGCCCTGATAACCAATCTCGAGTTCTCGATCCCCGCTTTTCCCCTAAAAAATCTAGTAGCACAAGCGAGAAATCGCATGATCCCTAGGGCTCGCACCAAATCCGCAACCACGAACCCCCACCAAAGCACCGCAAACACCTCCGTAATAGCATAAGATCAAGCGGAACACCCAGGATCGACCGGACAACCACGCGCGGCGAGATTGACCTCGCCGGGGCCGCGAACGAGCCGCGAATCGGACAGGACGCGCCGGAAGGGGGTGGTGACCGGAGCGAGAGGAGGCGTCCGTACCTCGGCGGCGACGGGGAAGGAGGGGAATGCGCGAAACCCTAGGCGCTCGTTGGTTCGGTCGTCGTCGGCGTCGCGCTCGCTTCCGTCGGGGGTCTCGGGAAGGAAGAGGGAGTGGGGGCAATAAAGGCGAGGGGGAAAAGGAAGGTGACGGGAGGACGCCAGAAGGGGGGTTGGTGGGCCCGCGCGAGGTGCGTGGGAGGACGTGGCGCGATCCGGGCCGTCGGATACGGTGCCGTTGGCGCGTGGACGGACAGGATGGTGTCCAGCTCGGTCACGCGCCGTTTCTTCCTTGTCTTCCGCTATTAATGGGGGTGCCTTTTTCTGGGAGTGGCAACGCATTTTGCTTTTTCTTGCGCCATGTGTCTTGCCTGAGTAAATTGTAGCGCAGCAATGTTCACATGCGCCTCGGCGGCGGCGTCTTTCCGCAGTATGATCTCACCGGCGGCGCCTCCGTCGGAGGCCACAGTCGCCGTCGTGACTGCTCGCCGAGTCGCCATGGTCCTTTGAGGTGAATTGGGAGCATCTTGGATATCAATTAAGGCATCCACTATGTTGGCAACAAGCCCGTCCATAAGAAAGAAATAATCATAAGAACTTCGTATACACGATAGAACCTATGAGCATGCTATTATAGCAACCAAAAAAGTTTAAGAGCAACTCTTAAACTTGTGTGTTGATGTATACAAGCACTACCATAATATCCCCTCTGTTTTAAATTATGACATGTTGTAGGTACAAAAAATGTGAACTAGATACAGATTGAAATGAGTGAAACACTTCTATATACATGCGATTCAAAAAAGTTAGAATATCTTATAATTCGGAACGAATAGAGTATTATCTAATACGCATAGCAATAGAAAATGAATTTTTATTAAAAAAATATGAGTTGGCACCCGTGTGTCCTATCTTATGGACAAGTTTAGCTATACACATTATGGTGCAACTAATAGGTTTTTTTTTTTTGAAGAAAGTGTAACTAATAGGCTTATGGACTAATAAGGGGGTCCCATTTTAGAGATAGGTTTTACCATATACATATGTGACTCCCTTATGAATTCCAAAATCTTTTGGTTTCCAAAACCCAAAAAGCCAAAAGAACACCTCTTTTTCAGCTTATAAGCCAAAATCAAAAGTCAAAATAATTCCAAACAAAGCGGCCCTTAGTCACTCATATATCAAGATAGTTAGTTTTGTAGATGGAAACGATTCACGACGATGTAGCATAATGACATTCAACGTATTAGACGCGTAGTATAAACGATTTTAATACGTAAACGCGTCAAAATTAGATTGGAAACATTGTAATTTGTTAGGCATAATATATTAGACTTAACATAATTTCGTAACCTAGTTACGACTTAGAACACCTAGACGCAACCACGCAGGTCCTACGAAATAAAGATTAGCCACCAAGAGTCCATGCCACAAACGAAGGAATGACGTTAAGGGTTCAACAGAAAACGACGGGGAAGTAGATTGACATGGAAAACATCGTGCCCCCCCCTCGCATCCATCCCATCGGAGCTGATCGGAGACCACACCACCACCCCATGATCTCTATGCTTCACGGAAGTTGACAACTCGTGACGAGCTTAAAGTTGTTCCGGGGGGGGGGGGGGGTCTCCGCGGTCAATTGTAAAAACCAAAATTTCCTCTTATCCCAATCTATCTCCACCCCGTTGACCGCCGCTTCGAACTCGCCACACTCCCCCGCCATGTCCCTGCTTACCAGAGCCATCCCCTGCCCTTCCCCGTACCGCCGACAGAAGGTGTCGTCTCTCTCTCACCACCACGCCCCGACGAGCTGTCGTCGTCGTTCCTGTCAATACGTGCCTCCCGAGCCTCTGCATCATGTCCTAGAGCATCGCCTCGTCGGCTCGTCGCCATATCCGTCTGCACCGAGGTAATCGAGTCGGGACAATCATGAACGAGCGCATGGTCTTCTACACTACCCTAGTGGTCACCTTATTCTCAAGCTCTCTTGGTGTGGGAGCGAAAGCTCACGAGTCCATTACTACGTGGCAGCACGTGAGGCTGACTAGTCGGTCCAACTGAGCAGACAATAACTATGGGTGCGGTCAACTTTGGTTGAACCAGTCCACCCGAATCTTCAGTCGAGGAGTATCACTCCCGCTGGGCTCTCGCTGTCTCGCGCGAGCGGCCACCTGTTCCCCATTACCTCGCCGCCGGTGCCGCCCCACCATGCTCCGCCGACATGCTCGACGCCGTCATCGCCTACCTCGCCGGCCTCGACCTGTCCCGCTCTGACATCGCCGCCGTCGTCGCCAAGGACCCCAAGTTCCTCTACATCAGCGCGGAGAGAATCCTGGACCCTGTTGAAAGTGCATGGTTGCCCCCATGTGTGGTTTTGGTAATTAATGACAATCTCTATGGACAAATGTGTGTATTGAGCTATACTTGTAGGTTATGTCCATAAGCAAAGGTTGATCTCCATATGTTGGAGTCAAGGCTAAGCGAAGAAGATTATATGTTGATCAAGGCTAAGTGCATGTTGATCAACACACAAGGCTAGTGATGTATCATGAGGGATCGTATGATCTCATGGTATGGTAAGCAATTGTCAAATATAGCCTTGTGAACTAACCCATGATCCTTTCTCCATGAGCTTGAATCAAGAGGAAGATCCTATGTATCTCGTGGAGGATGGCGTCATGGTGATCGTCATCAAGATAATGGCCAAGTGAAGACATCCCGAAGAAGTGGTTCTCCCATATTGGTGTATGGGGGAGCATCATGTGAGTCTTCACCGAGCGGAGCGCAATCAAGAAAGGTGGTCCAACTTGAGAAGACAAAGATCGTCATCATCTAGCTCAAGTGGATTATGCGCAAGGAAAAGGTATGATCTTGATAGGTTTTCTATTTTACCGGTCTCATGGTGTTAGTTGAGAGACCGGATTATTGGATAGATAGCCGTACTATCAAGAGGGGCTCTCGAGCGAGTATCTTGATCGTATCGTCGTAGAGAGCTCAAACCTTTGCATCCTTGGCATCATCTTTCTTGGTTGTTATTTGGTTTTATCTATGTGAGGATTTAGAGCTTGGTTCATCTCCATATCGAGCTCTAGTTCATCAAAAATGGATTTCATGAATATCTTGTTGGGTTCTTCATGTTGGAGGATTTACCGGTTGTTCTTTATACAAAGGTTTTACCTTTCCCCATTTGGTTTTATCCTCCCTTATTGGACTATGATGTTTCTCTCTATATTCTTGGAGAGCTCGTTGCTACGATTCCAACGAGCCCAAGATCATCGAAAACGGAGTCCGGATGCGAAAGATATGCTCGTTTTCGTTTTGAGATTTCTGCAGTTTTTCACCAGTCCGGAAGTACCGGGAAAAATCCGGTAGTACCGCCTATGGACGGTAGTACCGACCCTACTTCCGGGAAAGTGTTCCGGGAGTCCAGTACCGAATTTGTTTGGGTGCCCAGAATCATCCGGGTCACCCGGTACTTCCGGGAAAAGTCCGGTAGTACCGACCCGGCGCGTTTCTGGGCATAACGGTTGGATATTTGGTTGTCCTATTTAAGGGGCCTTCTTCCCCATTGGTTCCCCAACTCTTGGCACTCTCTCTCTCTCCTCCATTGTTGACCTTCTTGAGAGCTTGCTTCCTCTCCATCCCTCCATGATTCTTGCCTCCTTTTAGAGGGAAAAGAGAGAGGAGATCTAGATCTATATTTTCACCAAACCATATCTCCTCTAAGTGAGGAGAACACCTTTGGATCCAGATCTTGGAGTTGCTTTGTGTTTCCCCTTTGTTCTTTCTCTCAAATCCCTTCATAGCATTAGTTACTTTGGTTTGATTTCGGAGAGAAGGACTTGACCACTTAGTGTGTTCTTGCCATTGCATTTGGTGCATCGGTTTGTGCTCTCCACGAAGATTCGTGGAAGTTGAAGTTTGAGAAGCTTGTTACTCTTGGGTGCATTGTGTTCCCAAAGATCTTGTGCCTCTTGGGTGCATTGTGTACCCTAAACGGTTGGTTGTGTCACAAAGACTTCGAATTGTGAAGCTTCGGGCAAGGTTTGGGAGCCCCCGATTGAGTTGTGGGTGTGTGCCTCAAGATTGTTGTAAAGGATCCGGATTCCGCCTTGAAGGATTCCGATAGTGGAAGGTGAACCTAACTCTTGGGGTGAGGTTTATCTGAGAATAGGATGAGGCCTTTTGTGGCTGATACGTGTCAAACGTATTTATAATTTTTTATTGATCCATGCTAGTTTTGTGATGTTGTCACATGTTTTTAATACCATATTACATCATTTTTATGCATTTTATCGGACTAACCTATTGACAAGATGCCTAGTGCCAGTTCCCTGTTTTTGTCCTGTTTTTGTTGCAGAAAGTTACTTCTGGAAATATTCTCGGAATTGGACGAAAATTTACGATGATTTTTATTGAGGAAATAAGGACCGGAGCCAGAAGGGCGACCCTGGGAGGGACCCACAGGCCAGGGGCGGGTCCCACCCGTGGGTCTAAGGGGGGCCGCGGCCGGGGGTGGTCCCTGCCCCTCGGAGACCCCCTCGCGACGCCCTTTGGCCTATAAATCATCCCCGATGAAAAAACCCTAACCCCCGAAGGATTTTCCCAAATACGATACAGAGCTCCGCCGTCATCGCCGACAAGTTTCGGGGGTTCAGAAGGTCCTGTTCCGGCACCCTGCCGGGACGGGGATCGACCGCCGGAGCCATCTCCATCAACACCGCTGCTTCCCGTGATGAGGAGGGAGTAGTCCCTCACCGGGGCTGAGGCTTATACAAGTAGCTATGTGGTTATCTCTCTCTCCCATGATGTGATCTTCGTTGTGATCATGAGCTTTATTAGTATAGTTGAATACATGATATTTCCCTATGTGTAATGGATATGATGTTGCTCAAGTGGTGTTATCTAGTATAATTTGCAGAGTCACCGTTGTGATCACGGTACCACGGTGACAGTGAGGGTGCCGTGTGTGGCTCTATGCATCAAGATTAGAGGGATCTTCATCATGAGTTTGTTCTTTATTATTGTTGGATTGAATAGATCATGAGGTTTCTTGATGCTTGTGTTATTGAAGAAAGAGACTATTCAATAAATAGGTTGTGGTGTTTGTCAGTACTATCTTTGGATGCGGATAGTGACAGCATGAAGTGTCCATAGATGTGGAATACGAACTTTAAGGTGTGCTTTTTGTAGCCCTACGCAATTCTCATCCTATTTGATCCACGAAAGAATGATCTCCGAGTAACGTCTACCATGCATGTGTTTTTGTGGGAACTATCATGTGTTTAATTATGTTAATGATGTTGAGAGTAGTCACTAGTGAAAGTATGAATCCTAGGCCTTGTTTCCAAGCATTGATACGCCGTTTTTAGTCACTTTTGTCACTTGTTTGCTTGCTGCCATTTTTATTACAGAATTACAAAACCTTGTTTTACCATCCATATTACCCATATTTTAATATCTCTTCGCCGAACTAGTGCACCTATACAACTGACAATTGTATTAGGTGTGTTGGGGACACAAGATACTTCTTGTATCTTAATTGCAGGGTTGCTTGAGAGAGGATACATTCACCTTACACCTCCCTGAGATCGATAAACCTTGGGTTACTCACTTAAGGGAAATTTGCTGCTGTCCTACAAACCTCTGCGCTTGGAGGCCCAATAAGTCTACAAGAATAGAATTGTGTAGTAGACATCAAGCTAATTCCTGGCTCCGTTGCTGGGGAGGTAAGAGGGCGCACTACAATTCCTCTCCCGTCAACGAAGCTCTTTTCTGGCGCCGTTGCCGGGGAGGAAAGGTAAGCGATACTCACACTCCGGCGACGAAGCTAATTCTAGCATCGTTGTTGGGGAGGTGAGTGATACGTCTCCAACGTATCTATAATTTCTTATGATCCATGCTTGTTTTCATACCATTTGCTACATGTTTTGTTTACATCTTATAGCATTTTTATGCATTTTCTGGAACTAACCTATTAACAAGATGACACAGTGCCAGTTCCTGTTTTCTGCTGTTTTCCCGTTTCAGAAAAGTACTTAAGGAAATATTCTCGGAATTGGACGGGACAAAAAGCAGCAGTCTTATAATTCAATGGACTACACGGAGCCCGAAGGAGAGGACCTGGAGGGCCGTGGGCCGGCCACACCATAGGGTGGCGCGGGACCCATGCCTGCCGCGCCACCAGGTGGTGTGGGGCCCACGGGAGCCCTCCGACGCTGCCCTTTCGCCTATATATTGCCCCCGACGCATAAAACCTAGACGGACCCGTCATATTCCAAAGAAACATCTACAGCGCCGCCGCCATCGCCGACAAGTTTCGGGGGACAGAAGTCTCTGTTCCGGCACCCTGCCGGGACGGGGAAGTGCCCCCGGAGCCATCTCCATCGACTCCACCACCATCTTCATCGCCGTTGCTGACTCCCATGATGAGGAGGGAGTAGTTCTCCCTCGGGGTTGAGGGCCGTACCGGTAGCCATGTGGTCTATATCTCTCTCTCTCTCTCCCATGATGTGATCTATATGTGATCATGAGCTTTGCAATCTAGATGTTGTTATGTTACTCAAGTGGGCTTTATTTATGTGATCTCCGGAGACTCCTTGTCCCATGTGTGTAAAGGTGACAGTGTGTGCACCGTGTGGGTATTTAGGCTATATTTCATAAGATACTTGTTCACTGATTTATTATTTGAGTTGGATGTCTCTATGAAATTGTGGTGTGTTAGTACCTCCTATGAATGCTCATGGTCCAGTGTGGGGTATTCATTAGTACTTGGGAATATATGTTTGAGGCGTGCTTTTGCATTCCTACACAATGAATTAGTGTTCGTTATCCAGCCGGAGAATACTTCGGAGTAGTATATTGAAGTGCTTATATTTATATTCAATTATGATTGCATTGTTGAGAGTGACCACTGGTGAAAGTATGATCCCTAGGCCTTGTTTCTAAGCATTGAAACACCGTTTACAACAGGTTCTGCTACATGTTTGCTTGCTGCCATTTTTATTTCAGATTGCAATTACTACTTATAATCATCCATATTACTTGTATTTCACTATCTCTTCGCCGAACTAGTGCACCTATACATCTGACAAGTGTATTGGGTGTGTTGGGGACACAAGAGACTTTTTGTATTGTGATTGCAGGGTTGCTTGAGAGGGATACCTTTGACCTCTACCTCCCTGAGTTCGATAAACCTTGGGTGATTCACTTAAGGGAAACTTGCTGCTGTTCTACAAACCTCTGCTCTTGGAGGCCCAACACTGTCTACAAGAATAGAAGCGTGTGTAGACATCAGTGAGTGCTTGAAGGTATCTTTTTTAGATCTTGCAGTTAAATCTTTTTGTTTCTTGTTTTTATTCACTAGTTCGGTTTAATGGAAAACAACAAAAAAATTAGAGAGATAAGCTCTATCTTGAAATTGGTCATGATGCTTTTGAAGAGAAAAATAAAAAACCTATGGAACTTTATTTGCATAATAATCATGCTAGTAGCAATGTTATTAGTATGATTTCTTTGAATGCCATTGTTGCTAATGCTATGAAAAATTGCAAGCTTGGGGATGCCGGTTTTGATGAATATGATCTTTTTAGTCCCCCAAGCTTGAAGGAGGAAATTTGCTTTGATGATACTATGCCTCCTATATATGATGATTATAATGATGAATGTGATATTTTCAGTCCACCTACTATTGAGGAAAAAGTTTATTATGATTATGATATGCCTCCTATTTATGATGATTACAATGATGGCTATGATAGTTTTACTCCCACTATTATTAATGAGAAGGATTTGCTTATGTGGAGAGTAGTAATGCTTTTATGCATGTGAATCATGAGAAAAATACTTTATGTGATGGTTATGTTATTGAGTTTTTTTATGATTCTACTGAAAGTTATTATGAGAGAGGGAAGTGTGGTTATATAAATTTTCATCTTATGAAGTTTCCCCTCTTTATGTTGAAGGTTTTAATGTTACACTTACTTTGCCTTCCTATGCTTAATGCTTTATGCTCCAATGATTTATTTTCTTACAAGATGCCTGTGCATAGGAAGAAAGTTAGATTTAAATGTGTTTGATAATTTCTTCTTGATGCTCGCTTTTATGTTTCAAGTCTTATTCTTATGAGAGCATCATTAAAACCACTCAGCCTAGCTAAAAGGCGGTAAAGAAAAGCGCTTGCTGGGAGGCAACCCATCTTTTTCTTTCAGATTTGTTTTTGCTTTTATTTAGTCATGAAGTTTTTGCCTCTGTAGCAACTTCATTGTATCTTTTTCTTTTGGTTTTTTGCGCCAAGTTTAGCCTCTAATGCATTGAAAGTGCGAGGTATTGTTTTGCTGTCATGAAACAGATTTCTGTCCTTCACTGTTCGAAAATCCAGAAAATCCCTGAATTTTATCTTTTTCTGGTATTTGTAGACAGCAATCCTGATACTTTTATCTATCTTTCGTTAGTTTTGAGTTTTTCTAATTTGAGCCACAGAATTGCCTCGAAAAATTCAATCTTTACAGACTGTTCAGTTTTTGACAGATTCTGCGTTTATTTGTATTCGTCTCTTTTACTATCGTCAAATGTGATACTCACTACACCACGGTAGAAACTTGCCGACAGATCCAACTGTCGGCGTAGGGTACCTTTGCCGACAGATAATCAGTTGGAAAGAGCTACGCCGACAGAAGATGGAGAGTCGGGGCAAAAGCAGTCGGGGAAAGTTTTGCCGACACACCATACCTACGCCGACAGATGACATGTTGGGGTACACCATACCTACGCCGACAGACTACATGTCGGGGCAGACCGCACCTACGCCGACAGATGGTGTGTTACCGTTGCTCCCCCCTAATGCCGACAGACAATGTGTTGGGGCATCTTGTACCTACGCCGACAGACTAGCAGATGTTGTTTATCCATCCTGTACCGACAGATGACATGTAGGAATATGCAGTAGCAATCCCAACAGATAGCATGTTGGTGGACCTTTGCCAACACTCTATGTCAACACATATTCAGGCATATATCATGTACAAACATTTGCATATAAACACATATTTTAGCAGTACCACATCACATCCAAATATCTCATCACACGAAATAATATCTGGAAAACACAATGCATTCAATTCACAATAGTCGTACAAGTAGTTGCACACCAAGTATTTTCAGCCAAACTCATCTCTAGTACATAATAAGCTTCTACATCACATCAGAAATTCTATTACAGAGCATTAAACAAAAGCAAAGCTACGGTTGAAGTTGTCAGTGTGTCCACTTGAAGGAAAGTCATGTTTGCCGAGCTCGATCAACCGGTACATTTGCGATTTCAATTTTCTAAGCACCTGCAAAGATCATACAAATAGCCATCATTGTGATGCAAGTCATCCTCCACATATTCCGAACAGCCATAATGCTGAGACAACAACACGTCCATAATGGTTTACAAACTGCATGACAAGAGAGTGAGAACAACATGTTGCAAGACATGACCGATGCTATATATCCATAGAGTTAGAGACACGTAGTGCACAGCTCATGCAAAAATACAGATTTTCTATGCTGCAAACATGGACACCCAAGTAACCTAGTACGTTATGCTGCAAACATGGACACCCAAGTAACCTGGTACTCTAGAGGAGGAGTACCACATTGAGGCTTAGTAAACAGTAGCTAATGCCCAATAAACTTGTTTGCAATTTGTCTTGAGTTGAACACATGTGCATTTTAATTTATAAGCACTAACCCTTTAATCAGTTTATGAGAAATTTTGTGTGAAGGGAGTTTTTAAGTACCAAAGGAGAGGATAATGAAGAAATTAAAGATGGATCAGAACTCAAGCTTGGGGATACCCCATGGCACCCCCTCTGAATATCAAGAACAATCAAGCGTCAAAGCTTGGGTATGCCCAAGTGAAAGAACAAACAATGCCCGGATGTCGCCTAGAGGAGGGGGGGTGAATAGGCGATTAAACCTTTTCTATTTAGGGGCTTGATAATTGCGGAATAAAACTAGGTGTTTAAATTAACAAGCCAACAACCTAATTACTAGGCTCACCTATGTGCACCAACAACTTATGCTAAGCAAATAAAGCAACAAGGTGATAGCAATATATGAACTTCAAGCACGAAGGCTATCACAATGTAAATTGCATAAGTAAAGCTCGGGTATAGAGATAACCGAGGCACGCGGAGACGAGGATGTATTCCCGAGTTCCTCCTTGTTAAGGGAGTACGTCTCGTTGGAGGGGTGTGAGCTCGCCACAAGAGGCCTACTCAAGATGCCACAAAGGCCTCACCCTATTCTCCGATGAACCTCACCCAAGGGATTGGTTCACCTTCCACTATCGGAATCCTTCGGGGCGGATTCCGGAGCCCTTTACAACTTCTTCTTGGGGCACACACCCACAACTCAATTGGGGGCTCCCAAACTCGTGCCGAAGCTTCACAACACGAACACTTCGCGGCACCTCCAACCGTCTAGGGTACACAATGCACCCAAGAGGCAACAAGCTCTTGGGAACACAATGCACCCAAGAGTAACAAGCTCTCAACCTTCAATCCCACGAATCACCGTGGGGAGCACAACCCGATGCAACAAATGCAAAAGGGGAAGAACACACCAAGTGGTCAAATTCTTCTCCCCAAAATCCAACCGAAGCAACTAATGCTACGGAGGGATTTAGGAGGAAGAACGGAGGAGAAACACCAAGAACTCCAAATCTAGATCCCACGAGTTCCCCTCACTTAGAAGAGATTTTGATTGGTGGAGAGATGGATCTAGATCTCCTCTCTTGTTTCCCTAAATTTGGGCAAGAATCATCGGAGGGATTAGAGGAAATCGAGCTCTCAAAATGTTGGCAATGGAGGAGAGAGAGCAAGGGATGAGATCTGCCGGAAAAATGGGGAAGAAAACCCTTTTATAGGTGGCTCCAAAAAAGAGCCGTTGGAGGAGAAAACGTGGGACAAAGATAAAAAAAATGCAGCAGGCAGCCCGGCCAGCAGCCGGCCTGGCAGCCGGCCAGGCCGGCCAGCAAGCAGCGCGAGCCAGGCAGCCCGGCCTTGGGCCGGTCGAGCTCCCGGGTGGGCCGGGCAACAGCCCGAAGTCACCGGCCTGCTCCCGGCCTAGGGCCGGCCAGCAGGTGCGGGTGGGCCGGGGCGGTGCCCGAATGGGCCGGCCTGAGGCCGGCCTCGGTCCCGGCCTGGCCGGCCGCACTGCCTCTCTTTTTTTTTTCTTTTTTCGAATTCTGTTTTGGAAAAAATGTTTCGAGGAATAAACGCAATAACTTTCGCATACGAACTCCGTTTTTGATAAACTTGGACTCGTTGGAATCGTCACAACGAGCACTACAAGAATATGCAGAGAAACATCATGGTCCAAGAATATATTATAAAGATAAATGGGGAAAGGTAAAAGCTCCCATTTGCAAACCGGAAATGCAATAACTTTCACCCACGAACTCCGTTTTCGATAATCTTGGACTCGTTGGAATCGTCACAACAAGCACAACAAGATTATGCATAGAAACATCATAGTCCAAGAAAATATCATAAAACCAAATGGGGAAAGTTAAAACTCTTTTTCGCAAACCGAAAATGCCGGAACTTTTGCAATTGACGTCCGAATGAAATAAAACCAATTTTGTTGGAAAGAGGACATCAAATGCTACCTTTGAAAATTGACAAACACGCAATGGAGATTTTGCAAAGAAATGGAAGAGAGAAATCTTCCGCACGGATAAACCGGCAAAATCTCCAATACCGAAACCGCAATAGAAGACGCATATGAAAACCGTTTTCGGTGAACTTGGCTTTGTCATGACAAGCACGACAAACACCAAAACCACACCACGATTCGAGACAAATAAGAACCAATAAAGATGAATGCATGGATGCAAAGGTTTGTGCTCTCTACGGCGATACGATCACGACATTCGGTCGAGAGCCCCTCTTGATAGTACGGTTATCTATCCTATAATCCGGTCTCTCACTAAACAATATGAGACCGGTAAAAAGAAACCCTATCAAGATCATACCTTTGACTTGCGCATTAATCCACTTGAGGTCGATGAAGATGATCTTCAACTCCTCAAGATGCACCACCTTCCTCGATCGCGCTTCGGTGAAGATTCACTTGATGCTCCCCCATACACCAAGATGGGAGACGCACTCCTTCGGTATATCTTCACTTGGACTTGATAGTTGATCAATCCGCACAAAGCCTTGATCAACACAAATCTTTTCTTCCCTTGAGCTTGACTCCAACAAATGGAGATCAAGCAAAGCACCTTGACTCCAACACATGGAGACAAGCAAGCTAATGGACACCTACAAATATAGCTCAATGCAAATATTAGTCCATAGAGATTGTCATTAATTACCAAAACCATGCATGGGATCAACCATGCACTTTCACCAAGGCATCCCCTCTTCTTCATCGACTATCATGAGGTCGTCTTCGTTGAACTAAGTTTTTATCACTTTACATATTATGTGCTATGCTTGGAGCGTCTTTTTGCTTTCAGTTTTGTTTGTTTGTTTGCTGGTCATATGTTGGATCCTGACTTTATTTGTGTGGCAGAGAGACACGCTCCGCTTTTTCATTTGAATACTCCTTTGCTTCGCTTATATCTTGTTGAGTATTCTTAGCTACTGTTTGTTTGCTAGTAAGCTCTCGTTTTTAGCTTTTATCTTATTTAGGACTGCTAGTTGTTGATGTTAAACTCTATTGTTTTTCTCTTATACTTGTTGGAGAGTTGTTATTGATAAATTGCTTGAATTGTCAAAGTGACAAAATGCTATCCATGTGATATTGAAATGAAATGAAAGTCTGCATAGTCTTGTAGATCATTGTGTGGATACTTGATGATTCTCATTTGTTTTGAGATATTAAGATGAATAGTGGAAATTGATTAGTAAAGAAATACTATTAATAGCTTGAAACTGTGTGGTGTTTCGTAGTTGTTAATTCTTAAAGCTAATCTTTCCATCAAAAAAATTGTTTGGTCAACAAAGGAGACAGAGTGGAGCGTTTATGGTTATGATTGACTAATTTCTTATGTTACTCTGTTACCGGTTAATGTTAGATGTTTGCTTCAAATATCTCTTTTGCTAAGCCCAAAAATTCGTACTGAGTGTAGAGTTCACTCGTGTATCCAAATCCCAAAGCCAAACTATCTTGCCAGCTGAGTCCACCATATCTACCTATGCATGGTATTTCTTGCCATTCCAAGTAAATTTGTCATGTGCTATCTTTAAAATATTCAAAATACTCCTTTTTGTGCCTCTGTTTTTAAGCTCATGAGGAAGCAGTAGAGAGCTATATATAACTTGTGACAACCAAGGTCATTTCCCCCTTTCACCTGGTGTCGATGGTTTACGTCTTCACTTGAATCAACCCGAGAGCAGCTTAAGCAAAATATAAATATAACTCACCATTCTACTCCGCGCAATGAAAATCTGAGAAATCAGCTCTAAACATTAGACAATGGTGAAACTAAGGATAAAGAGGAGCGTACTCGCTCCTCTAAAAACTAGCTGCTCTCACAAGTCTAAAAGCCTTGCTTGTTATAGGGGACTAGATAGCTTCTCTGTTGTGAAATCGTTGACGAAAGCCTGCATCTCTCAAAATTGTTTTACTCCTGTCTTATAAAAAAATAAAAGCTCTAGCACATGACTAATCCCTGCTTCCCTCTGCGAAGGGCATTTCTTTTACTTTTAATGTTGAGTCAGTTTTCCTTTTCCTTCTATCTCCACCGAAGCAAACATATAGGATTGACCCTGAGTATCATTGATCATATTGCATCGTCAGATTAAACATGAATCTTTATATTGACTTTACCGTTGGAAGTTGAAGCTTTTTGCTAATACTTACATCTTCTTTGTTTTGATTCTCTAACACTTTTGTCATGGAACTATTACCTTTTAGAATTAATCAAATATGTGGGTCACATTGCTTTCATGTCTTTAACGTACTATTTATGAAAGGTTTTGCTTGAACGGTTCAACTTGGTTATTCATTGCTTTCTTGCTATCAACTATAGGCAATTTTTTTGTATCATTTCATTCACATCCTATGCTTTACATTACTATCTTGATCATGATTGTGTTGGTTGCATGTCTCATCAAAAATTATTTTGTTATCACTTACCTACTCGAGGACGAGTAGGAGTTAAGCTTGGGGATGCTGATACGTGTCAAATGTATCTATAATTTTTGAATGATCCATGCTAGTTTTGTGATGTTGTCACATGTTTTTAATACCATATTACATCATTTTTATTCATTTTTTCGGACTAACCTATTGACAAGATGCCCAGTGCCAGTTCCTTGTTTTTGTCCTGTTTTTGTTGCAGAAAGTTACTTCTGGAAATATTCTCAGAATTGGACGAAAATTTATGGTGATTTTTATTGAGGAAATAAGGACCGGAGCCAGAAGGGCGACCCCGGGAGGGACCCACAGGCCAGGGGCAGGTCCCACCCGCGGGTCTAAGGGGGGCCGCGGCCGGGGGTGGTCCCTGCCCCTCGGAGACCCCCTCGCGACGCCCTTTGGCCTATAAATCATCCCCGATGAAAAAACCCTAACCCCCGAAGGATTTTCCCAAATACGATACAGAGCTCCGCCGCCATCGCCGACAAGTTTCGGGGGTTCAGAAGGTCCTATTCCGGCACCCTGCCGGGACGGGGATCGACCGCCGGAGCCATCTCCATCAACACCGCTGCTTCCCGTGATGAGGAGGGAGTAGTCCCTCACCGGGGCTGAGGCTTATACAAGTAGCTATGTGGTTATCTCTCTCCCATGATGTGATCTTCATTGTGATCATGAGCTTTATTAGTATAGTTGAATACATGATGTTTCCCTATGTGTAATGGATATGATGTTGCTCAAGTGGTGTTATCTAGTATAATTTGCGGAGTCACCATTGTGATCACGGTACCACGGTGACAGTGAGGGTGCCGTGTGTGGCTCTATGCATCAAGATTAGAGGAGTAATTAGCATAAAACCACCACTTTTGTGGCTTGGATCACCAAAAACCACCACTTTACATTTGCGGGACAGAAATCCACCACTATTCAGCAAGTTTTTTACAATTCACACTAAAACTCATCTGGACTCTAATTGACACGGATTAGAACAGGAGGACCCACCCGACAGGGGACGTGGCACTGGGTTAATATCCAAAAGAAAAAAAACAAGATATCTGGTCCCAGCCGCAATTAAAAAATCTAGAAACCAAAAAAGTCAACAGCGCGGCGTGGACGCACCGCCTCGTCCCGGCCGCAAGATCCAGTGCGTGACGGCGCGCAGCCCTCCTACCTCCGCCATGGTCACCGCCGACTGGACCGACTGCTCCACCACGACAGCTTCAGCGTCCTCTCCATCGCCCCCTCCGAGGCCGCCCGCGCCTCCGCCACCGACGACACCACACCCCTCCAGCTCGCCGCCGCCGGCCGTGCCCCCTCCGTGCTCACCGCTGCCTACCTACTCCTCACCGCCGGCGCTTACCCTCCTCCTCGCCGTCGGCGTCTCCCATCCTCCTCGCCGCCGACTGGACCGAGTGCCCCTTCGCCCACCCAGACGAGAACGCGGGCCGCCGGGAGCCGCGCGCCACGCCTACACCTGCGTCCCCAGCCCGGACTTCCGCAAGGACCTGGCCTCCTGCACCCCTGCTCGCCGCCGCATCCATGTCCTCCGATTCCAGCAACTTCTCGTCACCGAGTAGCTTCTCCTTGCCGTCCTCGAGGCCGACGGTCACGGGATTGCGTTGCTCAGCTCGCGGGAGCTCGACTTCGAGGTCGACCAGTACAACAAGCAGAGGGAGGATGATGATGGCGAAGTCCACCATGCCGCTAGGATACTCGTCCTCGGACTTCGTCACCGCCGGGATACTCGTCGTCAGACCTCGTCGCCGCAAATGTCCAGGCGCTCTCCCTGCAGCAGTAGCAGCAGAAGAGGACCCTTTTTTATTTTTAGATTTTTCTAATTTGGCTAACATGTGAGACCATGTCCGCCTCACGAAATTGACCAGATTTACATATTGAACCAACGCCACGTCACCTGATGGGTGGGTCCTCCCTTTCTAATCGGTGTTAATTTGAGTCAAAATGAGTTTTAGTGCGAATTGTAAAAAACTTGCTGAATATTGATGGATTTCTGTCCCGCAAACGTAAAGTGGTGGTTTTTGGTGATCCCAACCACAAAAATGGTGGTTTTATGCTAATTACTCAGATTAGAGGGATCTTCATCATGAGTTTGTTCTTTATTATTGTTGGATTGAATAGATCATAAGGTTTCTTGATGCTTGTGTTATTGAAGAAAGAGACTATTCAAGAAATAGATTGTGGTGTTTGTTAGTACTATCTTTGGATGCGGATAGTGACAGCATGAAGTGTCCATAGATGTGGAATACGAACTTTAAGGTGTGCTTTTCGTAGCCCTACGCAATTCTCATCCTATTTGATCCACGAAAGAATGATCTCCGAGTAACGTCTACCATGCATGTGTTTTTGTGGGAACTATCATGTGTTTAATTATGTTAATGATGTTGAGAGTAGTCACTAGTTAAAGTATGAAGCCTAGGCCTTGTTTCCAAGCATTGATACACCGTTTTTAGTCACTTTTGTCACTTGTTTGCTTGCTGCCATTTTTATTACAGAATTACAAAACCTTGTTTTACCATCCATATTACTCATATTTTAATATCTCTTCGCCGAACTAGTGCACCTATACAACTGACAATTGTATTAGGTGTGTTGGGGACACAAGAGACTTCTTATATCTTAATTGCAGGGTTGCTTGAGAGAGGATACATTCACCTTACACCTCCCTGAGATTGATAAAACCTTGGGTTACTCACTTAAGGGAAATTTGCTGCTATCCTACAAACCTCTTGGAGGCCCAACAAGTCTACAAGAATAGAAGCGTGTAGTAGACATCAGTGGCATCTTGAGTAGGCCTTTTATGGTGAGCTCACACCCCTCCAACGAGACGTACTCCCTTAACAAATATGAACTCGGGAATACATCCTCGTCTCCGCATGCCTCGGTTATTTCTATACCCGAGCTCTTTACTTATGCAATTTACATTGTGATAGCCTTCATGCTTGAAGTTATATATCTTGCTATCGCCTTGTTGTTATCTTGCTTAGCATAAGTTGTTGGTGCACGTAGGTGAGCCTAGTATATTTAGGTTGTTGGCTTGTTAATTTAAACACCTAGTTTTATTCCGCAATTATCAAGCCTTAAACCATAAAAGTTTTAAATCGCCTACTCAACCCCCCCCCCTCTAGGCGACATCGTTTGTCCTTTCAGCCGTCGTCATCGGGCTCACCGGCCTCGGCCTGTCGCGCTCCGAGATCGCGTGCCTCGTCCCGCTCGCCCGCGTCAACTTCTGCTGCAGGTCCGTCGTCTCCAGGCTGCGGTACTACCTGCACCTCTTTGGCTCCTTCGAGAACTTCCTCGTGCCGCTCAAGCGCAGTCCCAGCCTCCTCAGCTCCGACCTAGAGAGCACCGTCAAGCCCAACGTCGCGTTCCTGCGGGAGTGCGGACTAGGTGCTTGCGATATTGCCAAGCTGAGCACACGACTGCCGAGGATTCTTAGCACCAAACTGGAGCGCGTCCAAGCTATGGTGGCGTGCGCCGAAGGCCTAGGTGTGGCCCGCGGCTCTGGGATGTTCAGATTAGCGCTGCATGCTGTCGCGTTCCTTAGCGAGGAGAAGATCGCCGCCAAAGTGGAGTACCTGAAGAACACGCTCGGATGGTCGGATGCTGAGGTGGGTAGTTGATGCATGTAAAATGCATACATGAACTTTGCATTATAATACTTGTATTCCATTCATATTTTCATAATATAAGGGGTATATTACTGTTATTTAATGATTTTTGGTAATTAATAATGGTTTCCCCTTTTTATGGAATTAATCATGCGCAGGCAGAAAACCCCTATTTCTTTCCTTATTTATTTCAGGGCCTTAACGACGTCATAATGAGCTGCAAATTTACGGGGATCATTATTTTGGAAGGAGGAAGACCTAGGAGCGAAAGAAGCAAGCGAACGGAGGCCGGAGGGGCAAAAGGGGGTGCCCCACGCGGCCAGGTACAGGGGCCGCGTGGGCCCACCTCTTTTGGCCCTCGTGGCCCCGTTTGCGTCGATCCTTCGCCCTGAAGCATCCTCGTGACCTAAAAACGCCTATATAAAGAGCCCCCCGACGTTTTTCAGAGAGGGAGCCACCACACGAGAGAAACAAGAAACAGAGACCAGGAGGCTGCAGATTGGAGGGGGAAACTCCGGCGAAGCGCTGCCGGAGAGGTCTCCTTCCTCTCCATCGACATCTCCACCGTCTCCATGATGAAGAGGGAGTAGTCCACCTTTGGACTATGGGTTTGTGGCAGTAGCATATGTATCTCTCTCTCTCTTGAGCTTCACTAATTAGCACCGTATGAGCTGTTGAATATGATTACGGTCACCGTTGTATTACCATTGTGGTGGATCTTTCTATGAGTTAATATATGTTGAGATTGCAATGTTTATTTTAGTTATGAAAGTAGATGCATATTATGTACCCCGTTCTTGTATCCTTGTTTTGATCAAGCATGTTTATGAGAGCGTGTGAGGGGGAACGTGTGCATTAGTTGGAGTAACGGGGGTGGTGATGTGATAAGCTGACAACTTAATATCATGATCCATTGGGTGTTTACCTTACTTTTTTTCCTCACTAGGGACCAAAATACCATGTTGCAAGGTATGAGGAGTGACTAGCCTCAACCTAAGACTAGATCCATCATGTGTTTATTTTCACTTCATGTCATTAATCTTAAAGCTATACTCTGAGTCATCTTAATTACTAAGGTGTATGATTTAGTTCACATCTTGGTAGAGTATAAGTGAGACTAATAATCAAAAGGTCTCTATGTTAGGACGTGATGCCCATATAATTAGTAACATGTCATTAAACTTGTTTGCAATCTCATATGTTAATCCTATTTCTACTTATTTGCCACACTATATTAAAGAGAGAGTGCATGTGTGAAACCATGAACCCCGGTCCATTTTTAATCATAAGAAACACCTTTCCAACCATTTTTAAGCATCTTTTACATTCAGCCATTTTAAAATCAGAAAATACAAAAACACTTTTACTTCTTGCATTCACATATAAAAACCCCAAAAATATTATCCATCATCATTACTATCATCCTTGCATATTTATTTACCACCATTGCATTTTTATTTACTGTTTTGCATCCATTATTATCTTAGTATCATTCTCACACCTTGTGCTTGACAACCACTTGGTGAGGTTGAGGGCACAAAGCAATCTACTTTGTTTGCAGGAAATCTAGAGAAGGACAAGGAGATAAAATCCACACTACTGATTTCCCGAGAGTTCGATATTAAAACCCTCGAGTCACCTTCTTGGGGAAAAAGACTTCCACTCCTACATACTCTGCACTTGGAGGCTCAACCTATCCCTTATATATTATTTTCCTTTCAGGGTATCAAGAGTATTTGTTGGCGTTGTTGAGGGAGAAGAACACTCTCATCAATCCCGTCATCAGTAGTGCAGTTTGCAAGGCTGCAACCTTGCTGGCGGGTTCTAAGGACAAGATACAGCGCGCGTCCGAGTTCCTTATCTATGAGGTGGGGCTAGAACCAGCATACATTGCTCATCGGCAGGCCATGCTCTCTTATAGCTTGGAGGGCCGTCTCAGGCCCCGGTACCATGTTGTGATGTTTCTTATGGGAAATGGATTGCTACATCGCGACCGGGACTACTATGCCGCAGTCATAGCTACCGAGAAGGTATTCAGGGAGAAGTACATATCCTGTCACAGTGAAGTTGCACACCACCTCGCTGAAGACTATGCGGCCGCTTGCAGAGGGGAAGTGCCGACTAATTTCACCTTTACATGAACCGATGTTGCGCTATGAGAATTGCTAACTGTGTATTTGTTGTTTCCTGTCGTATGTACACAAGATGCTGGTTTGGTTGTTGCTAATGGTGATGAAACTGATCAATTTGATCCCTGAATCCTGATATGTTAATGCCATTTTTCAGTAGTGAAGAAATAATGGTTTGGTTATAAACTTGTTTGTCCTCATGCATGTTTTTTAAACTCACGTATTGGAACTAAGGAAGTGTGAGATCAGGCCGTTATGCAATGCATTTATACTTGCAGTTTAGTTGCTGGTGCACTGAGACAATGAGCCAAGGTAAGGATGATAGCTTCTTGATTGTGGGAATGAACTCTTCTGTTCTATTAATATTTTTGCAGTTCATAGTGGATAGCTAGAGAATTCTTTCTCATTCCGTCCTAAATTTGGATTACAAAAATCATTTTGATTTGCTCATATGCAAATTAATAGCGATCTGTTATTGCTTAACTTCACTAACTTAATACAGAACTATTCATTCAGGTATTGAAAGTCTCTGGAAGTGAGCTCTCTAGGTTATGCTTAGAAAATACCCCCTTAGTTGGATCAGAGGTAACTATTTGGAGCCATTGCTCATATTTGAAATACCTACTGAGCTGCAGGATGAAATGTGCAGGACCCACATCTGTATAGTCTATGTACTAAACAGAGACACTCACTTAACTAACTATCAAACTATATCATGCTAGATGGTTATACACATTGACACCATTTAAGTAAGTAAAAAAATCATAGGCTTGATCTCAGGTACCGGGTCCAATAACATTCACCTAATATTTCCGTGGTTTATATGAAGAACTGGAATAGGAGTTTCTGTTCGCAAGCTGTTTTGGGGGAAAAGTCATATGTTAACAACTAATTTCAGCTAAAAATGTTTTAATGCAATAGTTTATCTGAAGATTACATAAATAGTTGCTTGCCCATGTTGCTTTTTTGACAATGCTTTCGGAAGTAACTTTTATGTAGGACATTGTCTCAAGAAGTGGCTCATCATTTGGTGAGCATCTAATGTCTTTAAGAAGTGTATGCTTCAGCATTTTAAACTATTTGGTGAGACATTACTCCAGGTCGATTGCAACATTTTACACTATTTACTTGGAAATTATTACAGGTCAGCTGCAAGAACAGAAATGTATACGTGTAGTTGATACGTCTCAAACGTATCTATAATTTTTGAGTGATCCATGCTAGTTTCGTGATATTGTCACATGTTTTTACTGTCATTTTTATGCATTTTTCGGACTAACCTATTGACAAGATGCCAAGTGCCAGTTCCCTGTTTTTGTTGTTTTGTATTTCAGAAAATTTACTTCTGGAAATATTCTCTGAATTGGACGAAAATTTACGGAGATTTTTTACTCGACGAAAGGCACCAGAAGACCAAAGGGGAGCCTGAGGGGCCACCCACAGGGCGCAGGCGGCCTCCTGCCGCGGCCCCCCTAGGACCCGCGGGTGGGGCCCGCCCCTGCTCCTGGGGCACCCCCTCGGCCCCCTCCGACGCCTATAAAATCCCTAAAAACCTAAAAATGTCGGGGCGGCCATTATTTTCCAGAAACTCGACCCCGACGCACCGTCACCGAAAACCCTAGTTCGGGGTCCAATCTGAAGCTGATCCCGGCACTCTGCCGGAGGGTAGATCGATCCCGGAGGGCTCTTCATCGTCATGCCTTCCTCCGGGATGATTTGTGAGTAGTCTCACCTTGGACTACGGGTCCATGGCAGTAGCTAGTTGGTAGTCTCTCTCTCTTGTGCTTCATGTCTTATGATCTTGTGAGCTGCCTAACATGATCAAGATCGATTATTGTAATGCTATGTGATGTGTTTGCTGGGATCCGATGGATTATGAAGTTATGTTCAGATTGTGCATGATTCTTATATGAGTAATTTATGTTCTTGCATGCTCTCCGATGTGCGTAGTTACTTTGGCCAAGTGATTGTGTCTATCTCCAAGAGATGGTATTTATGCTAGATAGTGGGTTCATGCCCCCTTTTGTTCCTGGGCACGAGTGACAGAAACGTATAAGAGCGAGGGTGTGCTGTTGCTACTAAGGGTATAACGGCGGTGTTAATTTCTATTTTGATATTAGTATTGCTTACTTCATGCACTTTACTTAATGCAATTGTCTGTTGCTTGCAACTTAATACCGTTGGGTGATAGGCTGGATAGCGATCCCACGGTGGACTTCTTAGACAAAGATGCAGTTGGACTCAACGGTCTTTGTTCCTTGTCGGGATGCCTCCATAAATATTATCATGTCCTTTTTGTCATAGCTAAATTGGTTTTGTGTCATGATCTTGTCAATTGCCTAGCTGTAATTCGTTCACCCAAAACATGCATATTTTATTTACTTGAGAGACTCCACTAGTGAACCAATGGCCCCCGGTCCATCTTTTTACATTGTTTACAACCTCATTTACTTGCTTTTAATCATAATTACTCCTATGGTCACTTTTCATATTTTATCTATTTCATCATACAATTAACCGCTTTGTGTTCTGCGAGACCGGAGAGATTGACAACCTCTCCGCCGTTGGGGACAAAGTATTTGGTTGAGTGTGTGCAGGTCCACGTCTGTTGAAGGTATCCCTAAGCGCCAGAGATCTTCAACATTCACCTCGTTGTTGATTTCAAAGTCCTACTGGTTCGATAAACCTTGGTTCGTTAACCGAGGGAAAACTGCTACTAGCTGCAATTCCGCCTTCGCTTGGGGCACTACCCAACTTATCAATATCTACCATCAAGCAGTTTTCTAGCGCCGTTGCCGGGGACTTTGGAGCTACAGCAAGGGGAGTCTCATACTCTCAATCTCTTTACCTTGTTTTTGTCTTGCTTGCTTTATATCTCGTTTAGTTTATTTTCCTGTTTCAAAATTTTAAAACCCAAAAAAATTAGTGTAGTCTTTATTTTCGTTTTGTTAGTATGCTTAGTTATTTACTTGTTCTCAATGGTTAACTTCTTTGAAACTAGATCTTATTGGCAAGGCGGGTTCACAGAGGAACAAAAATAATATTATAAGGAATACCGCTTGTCTCAAAAAGGGATACACTTATGGAAAATAATAAATCAACTGAACAATTATGCTAGTGACTTGTGCTTTAAATATGACATATCTTATTGTTGTGATGAATCTTCATGCTGCTTGAATTTTGAACACCTTCCTTTCCAATGTGCTTGCAATGCTAATGAAACCTTATCATCTTATGCTAAGGGAAACTATGATTTTTATGATGTGGAACAAATTGAAGAATTCGTTGCTTGGAAGGGTGCTTATGAAATTGTTTCTTTGCTTGAAAATGTTGATGATTGTCCTTATAAAACTGAAAGCTTTGCTATATTTAGCTATTGCATGGATAATTACAGAGATGATAATGCTTATATTACTGAATATCTTAAGGGTTTATCTCCCCCAGAAGAAGAGACTAATGCCATCCAGGAGCCTATGGGAGAAGAAATGTCTGAAATTGTAAGCCCATTGGATGAAAAAGAGGAGGAGAGTGACGAACAAAAGGAGAAAGAACGGATCTACCCATGCCCACCTTCTAATGAGAGTAACTCTCTAACTAATACATTATTTGATTGTCCTCCTTGCTCACCAAAGGATATTGAATGCTATGATCCTATTGATTCATTTGAAACATCCCTTTTGATAAAAATGATATTTCTATATATGATAATCCGTGCTATATTGATAAATCTTATGATAATCCTTTATTAACTCCAACCATTGAGATGCATGATAATGAAGAGTTGTGCTTAGAAAGTCTATATGATAAAGCTCTTGACGATGGTCCTATGTTACTTGATAATAAAAATTATAATGCTATTGAAAGTGGGTTTGATCCCAATATTTTTGAGATGGACCGAAATTATGTGCTTGTAGATCATGAAAAGCCTGTTTTAAGTGATAATTATATTGTTGAGTTTGTTCATGAAGCTACTGAAAATTATTATGAGAGAGGAAAATATGGTTGTCGGAGTTCTCATGTTACTAAAACACCTCTCTTTATGCTAAAAGTTTTGAAGTTGCACTTGCTTTACCTTCCTATGCTTTATGCTTTATGCTTCATTGATTTATTTTCTTACAAGATGCCTATGCATAGGAAGAGGGTTAGACTTAAATGTATTTGATATTTGCTTCATGATGCTCTCTTGTGCGTTTCAACTCTTATTCTTATGTGAGCATCATTGAAATTATTGCGCCTAGCTAAAAGGCGTTAAAGAAAAGCGCTTGTTGGGAGGCAACCCATCTTTTATTTTCAGTTTGCTTTTTGATTTTCTTGAGTCATGAAGTTATTACCTCTGTAGAAACTTCATTGTATCTTTTTCTTTTGGTTTTTTGTGCCAAGTTTAGCCTCTAATGCATTGAAAGTGCGAGGTATTGTGTTGCTGTCCAAAAACAGATTCTGTGCGCCTGTTGCACGAAAATCCTAAAATCGCCAGAATTTTATATTTTTCTGATAATGTTTTACAACAAGACTGATGCTTTTATATATCTTTCGTTAGTTTTAAGTTTTTTGATTTGAGCTGCAGAATTGTCTCAAAAAATTCGATCTTTACAGACTATTCAGATTTTGACAGATTCTGCTTTTATTTTGCATTTGTCTCTTTACCATCGTCATATGTGATACTCTAGGGGTAGAGTGCCACATTGAGGCTTAGTAAACAGTAGCTAATGTCTAATGAAGTTGGTTTGCAATTTGTCATGAGTTGAACACATGTGCATTTTAATTTATGAGCACTAACCCTCTAATCAAATTATGAGAAGTTTTGTGTGAAGGGAGTTTTTAAGTTCCAAAGGAGAGGAATATGAAGAAATCGAGGATGGATCAAAGCTCAAGCTTGGGGATGCCCCCATGGCACCCCCTCTGAATATCAAGAACTATCAAGAGTCAAAGCTTGGGGATGCCTTGGGCATCCCCTCATCGTCATCAGTTTTGTTAGTTTGTTTGTTAGTCATATCTTTGTTGGATCCTAACTTTATTTGTGTGGGAGAGAGACACGCTCCGCTTTTTCGTTTGAATACTCCTTTGCTTCGCTTATATCTTTTCGAGTATTCTTAGCTACTGTCTGTTTTCTAGTAAGCTCTCGCTTTTAGCTTTTATCTTGTTTAGAGCTGCTAGTTGTTAAGTTAAATTCTTTTGTTCTTCACTTATATTTGTTGGAGAGTTGTTTTGGTTGCTTGGTTAATGTGTTAGATCGTAAAAATGCTATGCATGTGGCAGTGGTATGAAGTAGAAAAACCTGCATAGTCTTGTAGATCACTATGTGGATAATTTGATACCCTTCAATTGTTTTGAGGCACTAACATAACTAATGGTTAAAATGTGTTGGTTAATGGTGTTAGAGCTGATTAGTGGAGAGGTGTTATTAAAGCATGGAGCCGTAGTTTTGTGAACTAAACAACCTAAGTCAACAATGCTAATGTGTCATGAATTCTACTAAGTTGAAAATAAGTTCCTAGTGGGTAGTTACTGCAACGATCAGGGAAGCCAATGGGGCACTTGTGTCGCCGCCACGATCCCTCTCGGGGTGTCTCTAACCAGTTGTGGAACATTGAAGCTGCTAGTTGTTTGCAATATACGAAATGCATTGTTGAGTTTTGGTTTTTGGCACTTCCACTTCCATATTTTGCTAGCCTCTTCGGTGCTGCGCAATTCCCTCTCTCACATTGAGATTGGTGCATACTTTGCGAGCACATCCAACTCCGTGGGAGAACTTCATCCTGTTCTCCTACACATAAGCCAACTATCTTTCTCAAAACAGCCACCATACCTACCTATCACGGCATTTCCATAGCCGTTCCGAGATACATTGCCATGCAACATCCATCATTACATTACATGACTTGATGTCGTTCTTCATTATCATATAGTTTGCTTGATCATTGAGTTAGTGTGCAGCGTGCTTGCCACATGTTTTACATTTTTTTCCACACTACGCTCGATCATGCATATCTTCTTTATACATCATGTATTAGTCTTATGAGTTATGAGTACCAAAAGTGTGATGATCATCTTGAAAAAATAGAGTGTTGCCCCTACCTGTGAGCATATTGAAAAGAGTCCAAAAGAGACCAATGAGAGAAAATTTAAAAGAGCCACGGAGGCCACAAAAAAAAAAGAAGATACATATAAAAGAGAGAGGGGGCAGCACTACTATCCTTTATTCCACACTTGTGCTAGTAGCACCTACACTTCATTATAGATAGTTTTCATGTTTCATTTGTATAACTATGTGGGAAATTAACATTATAGAACTTGGCTTGTATATTCCAAGGATGAGCCTCCTCAAGTGAGCTCTAGGTCTTTATGAGCAAGCAAGTTGGATGCACCCCCACTAGTTCCATTGGAGAGCTTTCATACACTTATAGCTCTATGTGAATCCGTTGCATGGCAATCACTACTCCTTATATAGTGTCAACTACGGGACTTCCTTCTGTCTTGTGGTTACTTTCTCCATTGTTTGAGCCTTTCTTTTTGACCTTCCAAACCTCCATCATTGTTCTCTTTGCTATAACATCATGGTGCCAAAACCACTTCTTACTTGCACTCGTTGAGTAGACTTCGAAACAGTTGATTTGTGAAGTAGATGGGCTAGGACACCTAACTTGAGCTTGGCTATTTTCATGAATGACTAATTAGATACTTTGAAGAATGATTGATACTTTACATTGGAGACATAATTCGCAATTCTTCTTTCTAAACCTTATGTATGGTTCCATATCTCCAACACACTTATTCATGAAAAGTTTCTAGCATTTGTTAGCTAGCGTTTGTTAATCATTGTTTGCTTAATGTCAACTATAGACAATTGTTTTGGATCACCTTATTCACTTCATGTGCTTTGCATTACTATCTTGATCAAGATTGTGTTGGTTGCATGTCTCATCAAAAATTATTTGTTATCACTTACCTACTCGAGGACGAGTAGGAGTTAAGCTTGGCGATGCTGATACGTCTCAAACGTATCTATAACTTTTGAGTGATCCATACTAGTTTCGTGATATTGTCACATGTTTTTACTGTCATTTATATCATTTTTATGCATTTTGTCGGACTAACCTATTGACAAGATGCCAAGTGCCAGTTCCCTGTTTTTGCTGTTTTTGTATTTCAGAAAATTTACTTCTGGAAATATTCTCGGAATTGGACGAAAATTTGCGAATTTTTTTTACTCGACGAAAGGCACCAGAAGACCAAAGGGGAGCCTGAGGGGCCACCCACAGGGCACAGGCGGCCTCCTGCCGCGGCCCCCCTAGGACCCGTGGGTGGGGCCCGCCCCTGCTCCTGGGGCACCCCCTCGGCCCACTCTGACGCCTATAAATCCCTAAAACCCTAAAAACATCGGGGCTGCCATTATTTTCTAGAAACTCGACCCCGACGCGCCGTCACCGAAAACCCTAGTTTGGGGTCCAATCTGAAGCTGATCCCGGCACTCTGCCGGAGGGGAGATCGATCCCGGAGGGCTCTTCATCGTCATGCCTTCCTCCGAGATGATTTGTGAGTAGTCTCACCTTGGACTACGGGTCCATGGCAGTAGCTAGTTGGTAGTCTCTCTCTCTTGTGCTTCATGTCTTATGATATCTTGTGAGCTGCCTAACATGATCAAGATCGATTATTGTAATGCTATGTGATGTGTTTGCTGGGATCCGATGGATTATGAAGTTATGTTCAGATTGTGCATGATTCTTATATGAGTAATTTATGTTCTTGCATGCTCTCCGATGTGCGTAAGGTTCATGCCCCCTGTTGTTCCTGGGCACGAGTGACAGAAACGTCTAAGGGCGAGGGTGTGCTGTTGCTACTAAGGGTGTAAAACAGCGGTGTTAATGTCTATTTTGATATTGGTATTGCTTCCTTCATGCACTTTACTTAATGCAATTGTCTGTTGCTTGCAACTTAATACCGTTTGGTGACAGGCTGGATAGCGATCCCACGGTGGACTTTTTAGACAAAGACGCAGTTGGACTCAACGGTCTTGTTCCTTGCCGTGATGCCTCCATAAATATTATCATGTCCTTTTTGTCATAGCTAAATTGGGTTTGTATCATGATCTTGTCAATTGCCTAGCTGTAATTCGTTCACCCATCACATGCATATTTTATTTACTTGAGAGACTCCACTAGTGAACCCATGGCCCCCGGTCCATCTTTTTACATTGTTTACAACCTCATTTACTTGCTTTTAATCATCATTACTCCTCTGGTCACTTTTCATATTTTACCTATTTCATCATACAATTAACCGCTTTGTGTTCTGCGAGACCGGAGAGATTGACAACCTCTCCGCCGTTGGGGACAAAGTATTTGGTTGAGTGTGTGCAGGTCCACGTCTATTGAAGGTATCCCTAAGCGCCAGAGATCTTCAACATTCACCTCGTTGTTGATTTCAAAGTCCTACTGGTTCGACAAACCTTGGTTCGTTAACCGAGGAAAAACTGCTACTAGCTGCAATTCCGCATTCGCTTGGTGCACTATCCAACTTATCAATATCTACCATCAGTAGTTCATTATAAAATATATATTTACCTATGGTTTTAGTTCATGCTTGCAGGATTTGAGGATAGCCAGTTACTATGCTGCCTCCCATAGCCATCATCTTCTCCTCTTGACATCAAGTGAGATTTGCATCGCTGTACGATTTTCGTGGAGGTATTTTACCGAACGTTGAGCATACTAATCTTGATAAGATTCTACTCGAGGAATGGTAAAGGGCATCGGATCAACTTTTCTTTCTATTGTGCAATTACCTATTATAATATACCAACTAGTAGGTAGGAAATAAATTTCCACCATAATAACAGTGATTTGTTTCAAAACCTCACCAGGTAGTACTCATGGAGTTGTCAAATTGTACTATCTCCACTTTGTTCAGTTTGTCTTATCAGCATAACAATGCTAATGCTAAGATCATATTGTGTTTCCAAGGCAGAATTAGCACCAAGTTTTACTACGATGAAAAGCTCAAGCGATGGGTAGAAGGAAGGTGCGGAGATTCGTACCAACGGGCCTCCTATGCCATCCACATCCAACAAAATCCTCCTCATACCAGAATGGTATGCCAGATTTGTCATGGGAAAGCAACATCAGCTCATTGACATGGAGATCACAAGCTGCAGAGTGGAGCATACTTCGACCAATTTAGTTCCGTGTGTCAGGTGCTGGATCACCTGACGGACCAACTGTGCCATTGGCGGCGATGCCTGGCAGACCATCGCATACTCGTCAACACCAACTCATCTGTGCAGTTTAGCATGATCTTCTGGTCACGGTCTGATCTGCACAACGTTGGTAAACCGTGGTTCCTCCAGGAAATTCCAAGCAAGTTAAAAGTAGAGAGTTGTCCACAGTAATCAAGTGAGCACCGGGAGACAGAGATGGACCTCTCCAATTTTGGACAAGATGACACCAATGAACTAAAGATAATATACAACTGACCCGGTCGATATTATTTCCTAGCTCCGTCCCTGAGTGGAGTTCAGTTAATTGGTAGCATGGCATTGATTGACCATGATGTCATCAGGTGGTGACTGTGGCAGATGTACCTACAAATACGATTACAGTTGGTGGAGCGATCAAGTGTGTGGGCTGGATGAGGCTAGGATGGTGGGATATGGCCCATATGGGGGAGGATTGTCATCGGTGGTCCAACGTATTTTCGACTGAGTAGGTCGTTTGTTTGGTGTTCTGTAAACTTGTACCATGCATTTGCGGGGTTATTTGTTCACGCTAGGCTGACACGCCTGTTTTGTATGGGAAAAAAAGAGGTTATGTGGTATAACAGTTATCACCATCAGAAATTAGTTAGCCTACACACTGGTTGCTCCCCTAAAAAAGCACACTGATTGATCTAATTGTATTGGAAACTCAAATCTTGGAATAACTGCGCATATATTGTACAAAGATATGGATGATTGTCCTAAGTTGATGTTTCCTTTTTTTTTTTTTTTTGATATGAAAGTTGATGTTTCCTAAGGGAGCCGCCCTGATGCATGCATTGCACTGGAATACTGGACACTAGCTGTTGCCACTACTAGCTATTGCACCTCAGGAAAATAGAAGTTAATTACCACTTGCATGGCCTAATAGTGTAGTATCACGTGTGTATGAGTGTACGATTGATCCACTTGACAACATGGCATAATTAAAAATTAATAGGGAAATGCTAGGAAACAGCCGGGGGCTGCGTCCTTCTCATCGTCCGCATCGTGGTGACGCCACGCGTCCCTTGCGTGGAGCCTTCTCCTCCACTTATTTCTTATCCATCCAACGTTGCCTCCCGACTCCGTTCTTTCCAGTCAACGCACGCGACGCGAGAGAGCCGAGGAAACTCCATGAGAGAGCAAAAGCGTTCTGCGCCGCCCACCGCATGACCGCGCCACCCCTCCGGCCGGTCCCTTCTCCTTCCTCTCCGGCCTGCCGCCCCCGAGCTCGACCTCCTGCACTTCCCCGCTCTCCACCATCTCATCCTCTCTCCTCCGCGACGTCGCCTCTTCTGCGCCGCCGCGTCCCCGAGCCGTGCACCGCAAGCCCTCACCTCGTTCACCTCCCGCACGCGTGCCTCCACCTCGACCGGCCGCCGTGGCCAGCCGCCCTCTCCGCGACGACGGCTGCTACAGGCGTTGGCGGCCGTTGCTACACGAGGCGACGATGGCTGCTAGAGGCGGCGAAAGCCGCTGCTACGGGGCGGCGACGGCCGCTGCTACTGGGCGGCCGGGCTTGCTACAAGGGGCGGGAGGGCTTGCTGCTCGCGGTGACGGCGGCTGCTACAGGCGTTGGCGGCCGTTGCTACACGAGGCGACGGCGGCTGCTACAGGTGGCGACGGCCGCTGCTATGGGCGACGACGACGGCTGCTACAGGCGTTGGCGGCCGTTGCTACACGCAGCGACAGCGGCTGCTACGGGCGGCAACGGTGTCTGCTACGGGCGACGACGGCGGCTGCTGTCTTGGGCGGTGGCGCTGCTAACGGCGGTTCCGGCGTTTGCTACATATGGCAGCCGGCGTTGCTACCTTGGGCGACCGGTTTTGCTACCGGTGGTTGGTGGCTTTGCTACAAGGGGCGGGAGGCCTTGCTGCAACAGCTTCTTCTCCGGCGACGGTGCTTTTTGCTGCGAGCGGTGGGGGGCTCTGCTCCCAGAGGCGAGAGGCGCTGCTACAAGGGGTGGCGGGCGTTGCTACCGCTGCTACGACCACGTCTTCTCCGGCAACGATGCCATCTCCGGCGACTGTGACTTCTCCGGCACCTTCTCCGGCGACGGCGACTTCTCCGGCACCTTCTCCGGCGACGGTTGGGAGAGCGAGAGGAGAATAGGAGAGGTTGTTTGTTCCATGGGAGAGAGAAGGTGCGAGAGAAGAAGAGGTACACGCGGGGGGTCACGCCTCGTTGACCAGGTATAGGGACACGTGTCGGGCTATCGACCCGGGGGATCGGGTTTTTTATCCCCCGGGGGACGCCTAGCGCTGCCCAAATTAATAACCAGTAGCAGCCGCCCAGATGCATTCGCTTCGGTACATATTATTGCAGGTTAATTAACGAGTCTCTTTTTCCAATCTCGTCACATGCATGCATTGTAATATATGTGATCATCGTCGGCCCTACTACACCTTATATTAGCGATCGATAAGCAGTTGTACCTGTTACACTTTGCTGAAACATCAACTTAGTTGTCGAGATGTTTTGCCTGTCTCGATCCTAAGAATTCTTTTGCCAACTTTGATGGAGACAAACTAAATTGAACTATGAATATTATCAAGCCCGAGTTGAGAAATAAAATGAATGATGATTGGGTGGATGATACCAAGGTGTACTACGTTAAGCAAGACATTTTTACGACATATTGCGGCGTTTTATGGCTTAGACTTAGCGAGATGCTAGTATGTGTATTATTATTATTATTATTGCATATTATTTCTCATTCATATATATGATGTTTGTTCTATATTGTATATGTAGATTGATGTCTCAAGAGGATGGTTCATGAATTGTGGCGATAAAGTGTCAATTGCCGAGATGTCTCAGTACTTTTAGAGATAAATGCAACAATTTGCCTTTTTTGTTCATCAATTACTCAATTAGCTATTTATGTTTGTGTCTGTATCAATATACTTCTACTGTGGTGATATTTCGTTGCAATCCAGAAGAAAATTTTCGAATTTTTTAGGTGCAACTGGTTAGCACTTCCCCTTTGCCCCGTCACTGACGCCGCCACGTACATAAATTGATCCACTTGGCTAAAAAGAGAGAGATTAATATAGCCATCTTGTAAGTTTTTCCGTCTATAAATAACCTCGCAAGGAACGTCTCACAATGCAACACTTGACACTTACCATCCATCCATCGGCATCAAGTAAGCTAGCTAGCAGTAGCGACGACTAGCTAGCGAACGTGTGAGTGACTGAGTGTATGCATATGGCGGCGCCGACCCGCAGCGCCTGTGCCCTGGCGCTGGCCATGGCGGTGGTCGCCATGGCCGCCACCACCACCACCATGGCCCAGAACTCGCGGGAGGACTTCCTGGACCGCCACAACGCGGCGCGCGCGCAGGTGGGCGTCGGGCAGGTGTGGTGGGACGAGGACCTGGCGGCGTACGCGGCGTGGTACGCGGGCCAGCGGCGCGGCGACTGCGTGCTGCAGCACTCGGACCACCAGAGCTTCGGGTACGGCGAGAACCTCTACAAGGGCCCCGGCGGCTGGCCGTGGACGGCGGTCGACGCCGTGGACCTGTGGGCGGCGGAGGGGGAGTACTACGACTACAACAGCAACACCTGCTCGCCGCACGCCCCGTTCGGGTGCGGGCACTTCACGCAGGTGGTGTGGCGCGACTCCACGCACATCGGCTGCGCCCGCGTCGACTGCGACAACAACCTCGGCGTCTTCATCGCCTGCAACTACAAACCGCCGGGGAACTGGCCAGGCCAGCGCCCGTGGCTGGCTGCACGTTCTGCTGCTTAAGCGTGCACTGCTGGTCTGCTGCTGCCATGGATATGATCCAGCTATCGTGCTACTCGATCGAGAGGTTCGATCGAGTCCGTGTCTACGCGTACGTGTAGATCTGATCGAGTGTTTTGATTATAGCAGTGGGTGCTCCCTGTGTGCACTCTGCTCTTGTGTGTAATATGTTTTTCTCCATATTGTGCGTTTGCAATAAAGTGCTGGATCTTTGTGTGTCTTCTTGTTGCTATTACTCGTTGGATCTTTATTTGTTGATAAGATCATCTGATCATGTGCAGTGACCGATCAAGTAACATATATACGTAGTTGACCTTAGCACAAACCAGTCAATCTAAGTGGTACCTAATCGCACACGGTTGGATCTCTCATTGTGTGTTATGACCTATCGTTTAGCCTAAAAAATTAAATCCGTGTGTAAGGCTTCAACCCACTTTTGCAAAGTGTAAGGACATGATTGCAATTTCTTTTCTCAATTGGGTCTTTGTGTAAATTGTGCGGGCACCGCCCGGTTTTGATGTAGCCTCCGAGGTCACTCGGGAGCTCTCCTTGTTCAAAAAGATTACTATTCCCTATATTCCAAATTATAATTTTTTTAGATATTTCAATGTGGGTTACATGCAGATTGAAATGAGTGACCAACATAGTAAAACACGTCTAGATACTGTGATTCGAGAAAAAGCTAAAACATCTTATATGTAGAAAGGATGGAGGAGGGAGTATACAGGCCGCTCCTATTTGCCACGTAACCTGGAGCACACTCCCTCCAGCCTACAAAGATTCTTGCATGGGTCGCTGCGAATGCAACCCAATAACAGGTAATGTCTACCCCTCTGTATTATAATATAAGATGTTTTAACTATTTGCATGGGGACTACATATAGATGTATATCCGTATATAGACGTAATTAGTATGTAGATATACTCATTTTGCTTCGTATGTAGTCCGTATGCAAATAGGTAAACATCTTATATTATAATACAGAGATAGTATATTTTATTTTGCTTCTTTTATATTTTCTCTTTCTCTTTTTATTTTTATAGTAAAAACATATGTCCACGTTTGTTGAAAAAGAAGATAATAATAAAATTTGTTGTAAAATAAATAATAAATATTTACATATAAAATAATAGCAAATATTTATCTTATTTGAAACGATTTTGAAATATGACCATTTATGTTATTTAAATGATTTTTAAAATATGAACATTTAGGTATTTGAATTATTTAAAAAATAACTTTATTTTATTTGAACGGTTACCAAAATAAGAACATTAATATTATTTAAACGATTTAATATGAAAATTTATGTTATTTAAATGATTTTTGAATATGAATATTTATCTTATTTAAATGATTTTTTAGTAACAATATTTATCTTATACGAAAGATTTTCAATAAGAACATTTATTTATTTAAATGGATTTTTGTTTATTTAAAAAATATTACTATTTTTTCAAAACATAATCATCTTGTTAATTATAAAAACTAAAAATAATAACACAGAAAATAAAATTAGAAAGTAGAAGAAAAAAATAAAAGAGAAAATGAAAAAGAAACACAAACAAGAAAGAAAAGCGAAAAAAAAAGGAACCGCTCCTATTGGGCTGGCCCAGTACACATGGGAGGGGTGTGCGGGAGCGATTCCGCTCCGCGTTACGCGGCAATTAGGTCCCGCTTGGGAACCAGACCACGCAACTCTTCAGGGGAGGCTATTCCACGTTCCCTCACCGCCGGGGCCGCCCCGCCGTCGCGCCGCCATGATCCGCCTCCAAAGCTGCACCCTCGCCCGCCTCCTCTCTTCTCCCTCCGCCTCTCCCATCTCCCCTCTCCACCGCCTCCTCTCTTCTCCCTCCGCCTCTCCCATCTCCCCTCTCCACCGCCTCCTCTCAACCGCGGTGCCGGTGACCCCGATATCCGCAAGCCCCGCCTTCGCCGTGGAGGAATATCTCATCGACACTTGCGGCCTCACCCGATCCCAGGCCCTCAAGGCCTCCACGAAGCTCTCCCACCTCAAATCCCCCTCCAGTCCGGACGCCGTCCGCGCCTACCTCGCCGGCCTCGGCCTCTCCAGCGCCGCCGTCGCCGCCCTCGTCGCCAAGGACCCCAAGTTCCTCTGCATCAGCGTGGAGAGGACCCTGTCTCCCATCGTCGTCGGGCTCACCGGCCTCGGTCTGTCGCGTTCCGAGATCGGGTGCCTCGTCTCGCTCGCCCTCGTCAGCTTCCGCTGCAGGTCCGTCGTCTCCAAGCTGCAGTACTACCTGCACCTCTTTGGCTCCTTCGAGAACCTCCTCCTGGCGCTCAGGAGCGGCGCCTACCTTCTCTCGTCCAACCTCGAGAGGGTGGTCAAGCCGACTGTGGTGCTCCTGATGGAGTGCGGGCTAGGTACTCGCGATATTGCCAAGCTGTGCATGCGTGTGCCACGGCTGCTCACCACCAACACGGAACACGCCCGGGCAATGGTCGCATGCGCTGAAGGTACTATAGGTGTGCACCGTGGATCCAGGATGTTCAGGGACGCGCTGGAGGCTGTTGCATTCAACAGCGAGGAGAAGATCGCCGCGAAAGTGGAGTACTTGAAGAACACGTTCAGGTGGTCGGATGCTGAAGTGCGCATTGCTGTTTCTAAGCTTCCGAGAGTGCTTAAGGCTTCCAAGGAGAGGCTGCAGACCAGGTCAGACTTCCTTATCTCTGAGGTGGGGCTAGAACCGGCATACATTGCTCATCGGCCGGCAATGCTCTCTTATAGCTTGGAGGGCCGTCTCAGGCCCCGGTACTATGCTCTGAAGTTTCTTAAGGAGAATGGACTGCTACATCGCAACCGGGACTACTATGCCGCAGTCGTAACTACCGAGAATGTATTCATGGAGAAGTACATATCCCCTCACAGTGAAGTTGCACAACACCTCGCTGAAGACTATGCGTCCGCTTGCAGAGGGGAAGTGCCGACTAATTTCACCTTTACATGAACCAAGGACGTGGCTATGAGAATTGCTAACTGTGTATTTGTTGTTCAATGTTGTACGTGCATTTGAGGCTGATTTGGTCGTTGCCAACATGTGATGGAACTCATAATTTGATTCCTGAATCCTGATATGTTGGTGCCATTATTCAGTTGTGAAGAAACTATGGTTTTGTTATGAACTTGTTCGTCCTCATGCATGTTTTTTAAACACACATATTGGAACTAAGAAAGTGCGAGATCAGGCGATTGTGCGATGCATTTCTACTTTCAGTTTAGTTGCTGGTGCATTGAGACAATGAGCCAAGGTAAGGATGATGTCTTCTTGATTGTGGGTGATGAACTCATATTGTTCTATTAATATTTTTGCAACTCATATTAGATAGCTAGAGTTTCTCATCCCTGTCTCAAATTTAGATAAAAAATCATTTTGGTTTGCTTCTGTACATATTAATAGCAATCTGATTTTGCTTAGAAAATACAGATTTATACGTTCAGCCATTGAAAGTCTCTGGAAGTGAGTTCTCTAGGTTATGCTTAGAAAATACGCCTTTAGTTGGATTAGAGGTAACGTTTTAGAGGCATTGCTCATATTGGAAATACCTACTGGGCTGCAGGATGAAATGTGCAGGACTCACATCTGTATAGGCTATCTACTAAACAGAGATGCTCACTTTACTAACTATCGAACTATTCATGTTAGATGGTTATATGCATTGGCACCATTTAAGTAAGTAAATAATCAGAGGCTATTATGTTGGCAAGCTGTATTTTTTGGGGGAAAATCATCTGTTAACAACTAATTTCAACTAAAAATGTTTTAACACAATAGTTGATCTGAAGATTACTTAAATACTTGCTTGCCCATGTTGCTTTTTGACAATGCTTTCAGAAGTAACTTCTATGTTGCTTGCCCATGTTGCTTTTATTTTTAAATACTTGCTTGCCCATGTTTTAACTTAAATACTTAAATCTAATGTCTTTACGAAGTGTATGCTTCAGGCATTTTACACTATTTAGTGAGACATTGGTCCAGGTCGATTGCAACATTTTACACTGTTTTACTCGTAGATCGATCCAGGTCAATCGCAAGAATAGAAATGTATACGTGCAGCTCATTAAAATATCTACTTACCTATGGTTTTATTCATTCTTGCAGGATTTGACAGTAGCCTTCCTCCATATATAGCCATCATCTCCTCCTCTTGATAACAAGGGAAATTTGCATCCATGTATGATTTCCTGGAGGATTCTATCTAAAGTCTGGGCATATTAATCTTAATAACATACCACTCATGGAGGGATTGTAAAGGGCGTCAGATCAACTTCTCTTTCTATTATGATTTCCTGGAGTACCTGTTAGTAGATAATAAATAGATTTCCGTCATAATAACAGTTATTATTCCTTGGTATCAGTATATGGTTCTTACAACAATTTATGCTTACTGAACCACATTCGTCATTATGCAATAAAACCTGAGAAGATATAACATGCACAATAGACAGATAGAGTAATTTGCAGCGATGATTGTATCCGTAACTGGCTCATTGTTGTCTCATTTGTTTCGTTTTGTTTTGGGAACGCAAATCAGATATCTAGTTTACAAACTTATAAATTACTATGCAACCCTCTAGCTTTGTTCAGGCAGGATCCATTTTTATTTCTTATACTAGCGTATCCTCTTTAAATTGTTTTCTTAATTTTGTGCGTGCAAAGAACAACTTATTCTTAGTTCCCTGTGCTACAATGAAGAAACAAGATTGGTCACATAGTCCTCAAATCTGTAATGCAATGCCACAAGAAGTTAACACTGCCGGCATATGTCTGATTGTAATTACGAAAGTATAACTATTCATGAGATCTTCTCTTTTGTTGTGTCAGCATGGACATTTCAGTTTTTCATTTGTATCTAGTGTTCTATTTTGATGGAGCCCAAACTAAATATGAAGTTTTTATGCAGTCATCCGAAGCTGTGGCCTTTTGCTGTTGAGGCAATTTCTGCAGTGTCTCATATCTTCGATACTAAATATACCGACTTACGGCAGCTGTAGTCAAATTGAGCCACTAAATATTGTCTCTGTACAATATGTCCTACTGTTCTCTGAATGATGACATATCATCCTCTTTCGCAAATCTCGAGTCTTTGAAATACCTGTAGGTTCACGGTTGGGAGCATGCATCTAGTTTGGCCTTGTTTGTCCATTTTTCGAGGAAACGATACAGCAAAGTAAATTTGATCCAGATCTCACCGGAATCTTTCAAACAATAACCTTAAAAGGCTCAATTCCTTCCGAACTTCTCAAAAGAATTCAAAATGGCTCCTCTCTTTTTTCATCCAACATTGTACTTGAGAAATTTCGCTAGATTTTTTTCATTTTATTTTTGGGTAGATTTGACACAAATCTAGACATTTGCGCTGGTGGCAGTTCATGCAAGAATAGTAAGCTAGTCATCTACTGCATGGTTGTCCCTATAGTTGTACTTGTGGTGGTACTGGTGGCAGTACTTGTATTTTGCTTGACATTCATAAGATAACCAATTCTGAAACTGGAAGCAGTTAACACGATTCATGATTGCACTTCACGAAGAGCAAACTAATTTGTGCAAAGCAGCTTAATCTTTTAGTGGCAACACCAACATACTACTGTGTCTTCCCTGTATATGTTCTGACTCTCTCAGTGAGCAGACACACATCAATACGCCGGCATTACCAAACCTTGTTGCAAACAATCACAAATTGAAAATTTACATGAATGCTTGGACATGAAGTTCTGAGCATCAGTGCGTACAAACAACTGAAGAACGTGTGTGCATTAAAGGATTACAGGAAGAAGTACATTTCAAGCAATAACCCCAAAGGCAGCATCACAGTGAAATGAACTCGCGAAAAAATTGCAGCACCAAGCACAACAAATCACGTGAAATGCACAATGTCTGCAACTTTGAGTAGTTAAACTCTATGTCTAGACAAAACACGAAATGCACAATGTCTGCAACTTGAGTAGATAAACTTGAGTAGCATCAGACATTGCATGAACTCTCCTTGCTGGACCGTAAAACTCTATGTCTAGACAAAACATAAGCCAAGCATTCATAATCATGCCTTGCCTACGGATAGATGAGACGCGAACAATCATAGTCGGTGCCTACTTTAGCAAAAGTCATTGCAATATATGTTGTGCATCACGATCGGAACATGAGTATCAGCTATCGGTAGCACCTCGACCAGCTTCAACAATCAAAGGGGTCGCTCTTGGAGAGATCGGATGCTACGCGGTAGTTCCACGCACTGCCCCCCTTGCGCACAAAGATTGTGAATTCTGTGTGCCTGTTGGCACGCTTGGTGCTGCAAGTCAGAGGTTTGAGCTTGGCGGCCACCCCCTCCTCTGAAGCATCTGCCAGCACGACCACCATCTTTTGCAGCAGCCGTGCTCTCTCCATGACGAACCTTAGGAATGCGAGCTCGCTACGGCTCCCACGGAAGTTCTTGAACACCAGCTTCTTGATGTGTGACTGCAGGCATTTGATGGGGTCGACATCTTCCCAGAACTTGGATTTGAGCTTGCCGGTGGGCTCATCAGCTTCGGCAGACTGTAGAATCAGCATTGTCAATTAACTAATTTGATCAACAAAGCAGACACAATTCTGGAGTAGAGTAGAGACGGTGTAAAAAGCTGGAGAATGTGGATGGAATCTCACCATGACATGCAATATCTCGACATTGGGAAAGCATCTCAGGAAGGTAGACAGCAGCTTGGCCTCCTTGCGCACTCCCAAATTGACATTCAAAGCTAGCAGCTTGACACTTGGGACCATAGCATTTGGACTCACATTTGTCAACCCAGCCTGCAAATCAATGCAGCCAACAAATACAGAGTTACAGACCTGATTAACAGAAGTCAAATTCGCCAGCAAGACTAGCCATTACGAAATGAGATATGTGAAAGAGGGAAATTCGATACCGTGATGATGGTGTTGCCGATCTCCAGCACATGGGTCGCCGTCTCCAAGAAGCCGAGCGCGGTGAGCTCAGGAGCATGTCCAATCTTGACCTTGAGCATGCGTCCAGTTCCAGCGGAGTGGAGGATGAGCCGCTGCAGACGTGGGGCGTCCACGATGGCGAGCTCCTCCACCAAGGAGAGCCAGAGCAGCGTGCAGCGGAGGCTGCGACTGGTGATGCGGACGCGCGACGGGAAGCCGTAGCTGGCGACGAGGCCGAATATGTTGAGCCGAGGGCTGCAGGCGAGCAGGTACTCGAGGTCACGCTCCTCGATGAGCGTGTGGCAGAGGCCGAGTTCTTGGAGGTGGGGGAAGACGTTGGGGCTGCGCGCGAGCCCGGATGTGTCCGGGAAGTGCCAGACGCCGAGGTAGAGGCGGCGGAGCGAGGAGCAGCGGAGGATGGACGCCGGCAGAGGCACGTCGAGGGGCCAGGGGCGGTTGACGAGGACGAGGCTCTCCACGCCCTTGGCGGCGAAGAGGCGGAGCCACTCCGCGAGGGCCTCCTCCTGGGTGCCCATGACGTTCCAGGAGAGATGGACCCAGCGGAAGGGGCCCGGGTGGGCGACGAGCACACGGGAGACGGCGGCGGCGAGGGCGCTCCAGTCCATGCCGGCTTGAATGAGGTGACGGTCTTCGAGGAAGAGGGGGTTGGAGCGCCAGAGGCTGCGCCAGCGCGGCGAGAGCAGGGCAGTGCGGGCGGCGTCCTTGACCCGGAAGGCGGGAGACGATGTTGCGCAGCAGGTCGTCGGGCAGTGCGCTGATGTGGTCCTCGCCGTCGTCGGAGGAGGAGGAAGACGAGTTGACCTCCTGGTGGAAGTCCGGGAACGGGGGCTCCGGGAGGCAGGGGTACACAACCTTGAGGATATGCATCGCCGCCATGGCTCCTGCTGACCTCGACGGCGGTGGGAGAGAGAATGGGTTTCTGCCGACCAGTGAGAGGGAGGGTGAGGGCCGATGGGAGTGTGGTTTTATTCTGTCGACCAGGGCCCGACACTTGTTAGGGTTCGGCCTTCGTGGGCCGATGGGCCCACAAGTGTTCTTGAGAAAGGTACCCACTAGGCCACCAGGGTATTAATTATTGATTTGTTTGCTCCTTCCTGGCAGGATTTTCTAAACTAAATTATCTTTTCAGTTTCAACTTCCAAGTTGTTTGGAGCTCGATCACTACTCATTCAGTTCCACAAAAGAAGTTCTACAAATTTATCACAAGCCAAACTATTTGAGTTTGATCAAACTTTTTGAACAAAAACTAACGGTCTCTAGAATATCACGTCAATCTTACTAGATACATTTTATATATTTTAATGTTCTATCTATATATAATTGTTGATGTTTTTTATAGTGTTGGTCAACATTAAGTGACTTGACTTGTTGAAAAAATTATACGTCTTATTTCACGGAACAGAGATAGTAGCTTTACACGTTCGAGAGTACAAAGAGCAGCATGCTGATTGACTATGGCTGATAAGATTAATAGTTAACAGCCACAACCCAAAAAGGTAGTATTACTACCTTGTTCCCTAGTTATCATAATAAGTTTGAGATCTTAGGGCATGTCAAGGGAGGCCCACATCCCTCCCAACTTTCTGTTTGAGTGTTCCGGAACAAAACCATCCGATAACGACAAACTAAATAGGGAAATATGTCCTCCTTTTGTCTACATGGGGGGGAGGGGGGGGGGGGGGGGCTGAACACATGCTAGGCAAGGGGTACCTATCAACGATCGGACCCACCCGTCAACGGTTGTACACACGTCCCAATCCACTTGGGCCACTCTTAACACCCCAAAATTTGGCCTTTCAAACTTTTCTAGAATCTAAATGAATTTGGCCTTGACTTGATTTTATTTGGATTATATTTCCTATTTTAGATTTTCAAACTTTGTCCAAGCTTAAGAATTAAATAATTTTGGTTCTTGCACACTTGGGTTGACCTATTCAGATGGAACAGTCCATATTTTCTATATAAAGCCTTGTGAAAATCTTCTTTTTCTATTAAAAGAAAACATATTATTTATAGTAATACATAGAAACCCCTATCTATGTTGTTTCTAAAAATCTCATAAAATCAGGGAACTCTCCCTAGGAAATATTTGGCCAATATCTACCAAATGATTTGACAACTTAGGTCGGAATAATTCATGAATTATTCTATTTATTTTCTTCCCTAGAATTCTGATAATTCTCGAACTTCTTTTATATTCTTTAGAAAAACATGAGGAAATCAGTAAATGAGCTACACATTGTGTCCTACATTCTAAGTAGAGTGAGTGCTTCAAAAAAATGCATCTATCCTATTGAAAGCTTCCTCTGCTATTTGAACAGATTTGTATTTCTTATCATCATCATGGCACGAGTAGTTGCACATCTTCGACTATGACAGGCGACGGGAACAACAATGACACTTCCACATCTTCGCTGGCAGCAACAGCACGACCACCACACAACCAAGATTGACCGGAAGTCTTTGCTGGACTATTTACTGTGATGCTACTTTCCTTGTTATAAGATAAGTGTGCTAATGTACAGAAGGTTGTGTTAAGGCTCATGATAATTAGTACGTAGTCTTTGTTCTGTTGTCACCAAAGATTTGATACACAAGGTGGTCGAAATTGTTATGATCTACCAATAAGATTCATAAGGCACGTTTATAGTTAAGAAGATAAGACGAAGCTTCAGTTAACGAAACACCAAATAAGAGATCAATAAATTAACAGTGGGAGGTAAAAGTTGTTGATAACCCCGCTGTCCTGGAGGTAACAAAACCTTGCTCCCTGACAATTACATCTCCATCTCTCGGAGCGCAAGTGCTTTAGCAATAAGGGGTTTAGAGATACCTCTTTAGACCTTGCATGAAGTGATGCAGGTAGGGAAGTAAATGGATAGGATAATTTTCACATCAAAACCTTTCCAAATCCGTTTTAAAGATTCCATATCCGATTTGAACGAATCTGGTGGATAAGGATATCTGATTACGAACTGTGACCAGATACGATATAGGATATGGTATGTAAAATAACTTCTGAATCTGAATTATTCAAAAAATAATTAGGATTATCCTATGGTTTCTAATCAAATAACCTAATATAGCACAATTAGTCATTAGTGAGTTGTCGAGTTCATCCATGAATAATCAACTCACTTACATAGTGATTGTACCGAATATGGATTGCAACTCTGCCAGCCTACTATGCTTTGACGCATGTGTGGATGATACATTTTGTTGAAATCGTTTCACCCTTTTTTGTTGTGGTTTGTCGATCAACTTATGTGCAATACCTCGGTCACCCCGGGCCGGCGGCCGTTATGCCTGACAACTCTTTAGGATCTTCAGACTTGCTCCACGAACCAACATTAGCTTTTTTTGCACTTTGTCCTCAATGGTGCGCACAGGGGAAGAATTTTCTGGTCGGTCACCGATCCCAACATTGCTTCGAGCCAAGCACACTTCACATCAGAGTTCTATTGAGATGAGCTTCCGAAAATGAAGATGCATCTTGTTGTTGGTATGAGTATTTCATCAATCCTATTAAGAACTAAGCCAGGATTTCATGGAGATGAGCGTGCATATCCGATTAATTTTGTATCTGCCTCGAGTCCGCTCCATTTCCTTTCCTAATCCGTGGACTGATTTATTTGTACGTGAATCCACAATCGTTCATATCACCCTCACTAGTACAGAGCGACACTATGAACACAGGTCAAAACCCACTTTGACAATGGAGAAAGGCTACGTGTCCTGAGCTTGATCACTGATGTGAGTTGGCTCACCGTCAACGGAGAATTTAACCGTCGCCTATGAGGCCTAGATATCGGTAACGTAAAAAAGACTCCCGACTCCCACACAAGGCAGAACACAACATCCGAGAAAAACTGGGCACAAGACTGGCGACCAAAAATGAACAACTTTCTCGAAGGAGCCCGGACACCACCTGTACACCAGCCACGATGATAATCAACATCAAACCGCCGCCTCCGACGACTCAACCAAGCCATAGCAGGATCTACAAAGAGAATCGACACAAAAAACAAGAAGAATTAAGAAAGGTACTGATTATAAATGACCAATAAGTTATATCATTTGTGAAATAAAATTCAGTATGAAGTTGCCATTGCCAATACTCGGATTTATAGTTAGGTCCTCTTCTCAATTATTCTTGCATGCGAAGGAAACCGATCCGAACACTGCGTGTACTTTACCGGCCGGTTCCGGTTCCGCCACGCCAAGCACCAAACCACAACGCCCGACTATAAACACCAAGCCACGCCACACGAACGCAACGTACACAGCTAGGCCAAATCACGAGGCGATCGATCTATCGGAAGCGGTACCACACGAAAGCATATGCTAGGTCGATGGCCGACGTCGAGAACCCGGACGACGGCGGCGCGGTGGAGGCGGAGCCCACCGAGTGCTGCAGGTGCATGGTCACTTGCGCCACGGGCTTCTTCTTCGCCGCGCTCGTGCTCCTACCCCTGTACACCATGGAGAATTACTATCCGACGTCGAATTTGCTGCTCCTCGTCGAGGGCGTCCTGGTGATTGTGGCCTCTCTCCTTGGATGCTGGCTCGCCGTCGTCTTCATGATCCTCGTGGCCGAGTGGTGGTATAACGGCCATCCGGAGGGAGGACAGAGGTTCGTAGATGGCTTGATCCAGTCTGATCGGGGTTTTCTCCAGGAATCGGTTCATCTGTTTCTACGTGGCATCGATGATCCTGATCCGTATGTACAGTAGATGCATAGTCTCTCTGAATCTCCCTCCGTTCCATATTAAACTATCGCATGAAATATCTACACGTATTTTAGTGTATTAACTATCGCTCAAACGGACTCGTAATTAACATGGTAGTGCACTAATTACTGGTATTGGTACTGTTTTCTCGCGGCAAGAGGGTTTCCTTTGACATGGATCTGGTGGATTCAGCACCTGCTAACTACTTCACAAGCTCAAGTACTTATAAATGGCAGAACCGGGATCAGATTTGACATACAAAAAGGCGTGCGCCAAGGAGACCCACTGTCCCCTTATATCTTCATTCTGGTGGCAGATGTACTTCAACAAATGTTCAGAAAAGCCTATGACAACGGCCTCTTCGACACCCTATCCAACAAGATGCACCCCTTCCGGTGCCGATGACACGCTTCTAATTTTAGACGGGTCTGTCGATCAGGCCAGATATGCAAAGGTGATCCTGACCGCATTTGCTAAGTTCAGTGGGCTGCACATAAATTACCACAAGAGTACATTTGTTCCTATTAATATGCAGCAAGATGACTCAAACAGGATTGCAACGATACTTGGCTGCCCGGTTGCTAGTTTGCCCTGCACATACCTAGGGTTACCATTATCAATGAACAAAATCAACAAGACTATGCTTCAGCCAGTGATTCAGAGGATTGACAGGAGGCTACCTGGTTGGGCACCGGGGATGCTGACATCCGGAGGTCGAACTGAGATGGTGAATTCAGTATTATTTGCCATCCCCAATTTCTTTATGGCCTGCATACAATGGGACAAAGAGAGTATTGAGGCAGTACATAAACTGCGGAGAGCATTCCTTTGGAAAGGGCGAAAAGAAGTGCTCGGAGGCCAATGCCTGGTGGCCTGGGACTATGTCACGCTCCCAAAGAAGCAGGGAGGTCTCGGGATTAAGAACTTGCACATACACAACATGGCCCTAATGGCAAATTTGACCACCAAATTACTGACTAGAGGAGAGGGCCCATGTTTTGGATGGCTCTCACGCTGGTACCTGCAGGATAGCATACCAATACACCAGCACCGGCAAGACACTCCATTATGGAAGTCGCTAATTGCCTCAATTGCTTTAGTTCAGTCAGTAACTACTTGCACGGTGAACTCCGGACGAACAGTCTCGTTTTGGCATGACAACTGGTCACTGCTGGGCAGGCTGAAAGAAACACTACCCATCATGTATACCTTTGCGGCGGATCAGTGTTGTGCGGTGGCATCACAATACCAGAATCAAAATCTGACCATTCAGCTGCTCTATCCTTTAACAAACACAGCGCAGCTACAATTGGACATGCTACAGGAATACTTGGAACAACACCCACTGCAGCTATCGCAAGAAGATGACAATAGATTACTGCTCACCACGGGAAAAAAAAACCTTCTACTGCCGATTACTACAAACTGCTAAGTGACAGAGGACAGAGATGCCAATCCTGTAACTGGATTTGGCGAAGAGAAATCCCTCCACGGCACCGCTTCTTCCTATGGCTAGCATACAGAGGAAGGCTCAACACAAAAGATAACATGGTCAGGAAGGGCCTTTAGTGACTCGGCTCCCGGCCGGCTCGACTCTTCATGGCACGGTTGGCCGGGAATGAAAACAAAAGGATGGTGCCTCGATGCTGGCTGTGATCTCTGCCCTGTGACTGAATCTGTCAGTCATATTGCATTGCATTGCCGGAACTCCCAGTGGGTATGAGATAAACTGCAGCTGACAGACTTGGCAGCATCATCAAACTCTATTGCCCTCTTCTGTCAAAGAGTGGAGCAGCAACAAAATTCAGCAACATGGCCGATCTTCCTAGCTGCATGCGTACTGGGACCTTGGAGAATGAGGAACGACCGTATCTTCAACAACAAAGCCGGATCTAGGCAGGGGTTACTGAGAAACATCGTCGACGAGCTGAAACCTTGGTCGGAGCGATCAGGAAAAGATCGAGAAAGTCTGAACATGTGGGTGACCAAACTAGCTACAACAGGTTACCTAGATGAGGTATTTTTTTTTCCTGTCCCCTTGCTATGGCTGCGTCTTGCTTGTAAATTCCCCCTTCCTAATGTTGTAACCATAAGGTAAAGCTCGCCTCTACCTTATTTGAATCGGAAAAAAAAAAAAAACTCGCACGACTCGCAAACCGTGTTAATCTCTTTGCCGCAAGCCCGCAACCCCGACCATGGCCGGTCTTTAGAGAAAAATTTCTTATTTTATTGTCAACACAAGGTGGCTAGTGGCCTAGCACGCTTCTAGCTAGCTAGTAAACTGACACGAACGCGCCGTGCAATTTCTGAACTGACTAATAGTAAGGTGTCAAGTGGGATCCCACCCTAGTCTCACTTGTAGGTCATTTGTAAAATTTTAGTGTAAATTTTCCCTCAAAAATTGCACTACAAATCTTCAATTGTACTATAGGTGGGATTTAAGTGGGATCCCACTTGCATCTCTAATTAATAGTCTTTACGCCGTACAACAGCTAGTGTCTAATTTGCGTATATATGAGACCAAGAAAATCTGTTGTTCTTCTTCCACACGGCTCCACGCCGCCCAGCTAGTTAGCTTGCCTCAAACTAACCAGTATTAGTAAAATACCATATTATGCCAAGCGCACGTGTTTGGTAGTGCTGCGGCATGTACGAGTACGACGGCTGGTAATTACCAAGTACTCTCTCCGTTCCATAATATAAGATATTTTAGCATTTTTCTTTCCATCCGTATCTAGACATGTTTTAGTGTAGAACATGTCTAGATGCGGATAGAAATAAACATGCTAAAACATCTTATATTGTGGAGCGGAGGGAGTAATTGACTGAATAAGTTCACAGCCAGTCTACAATTGACATTCCTGCTTCCTCCCAAACCTTTAAATACTGGTTCACCACCAGCCTTTCATAGCTCAGAAACAAGCTTAAGCTAGCTACCTATATAAGCTCTCAATTCGCGCCAATGTGGTTAGGATGCTGGATCTTGCCGTGGCCAAGGTCTTCGCCTTGCAGTATCACTACGGGAAAGACACAAGACGCCGACGGCCAGGACATACGCCGATGGCCAAATATCGGGGCTGTCGGTTGCCGTCGGCCTATATTTTCTGTTTGTTTTTTGAGATACGCCGACGGCAATGCCGTCGGCCTATATATATATCTATATTTTTTTTTGAGATACGCCGATGGCATGCCGTCGGCCTAGCTCTATTTTTTTAGTTACTCACCGTTTTTTTGCATTGGAAGTCGGATTTCGATGTTCTTTAGCTCATTTCGAAGAGGATAAGTAGATCTGCATCATCATACACATTGCTCAAACTATATTCTTCAAAAAAAAAATCATGAGCAAGGACAAAAAATTCCATGTTCAAATGGGTTTAGCCGAAAAGGGGCTCCGGAGCGTCGGAATCCAACCAAAAGTTAGGTGGTGCCATACCAAGTGGGTACAAGTATGTTTTGGGTTGTAAATGTCCAAGATTCCACTCCGGGATGTTAGAGGCTTCACCGTCATCAGTTTCTCTCTAGTGAGTTTCTGGACTTACACCTGGAAACTCCCACTTCGGTCGAATTGGAGGGAATCTTGTGAAGAGTTGGGGTATAACTTTGTTTTGGGACTTCCTAGGGTCCACCCTAACACAACCAAGCAAAGAGTTGCACTTTTCTACCCCATTTTGACGCCGGTACCGGCTGTAATCGTATAAGCCTGGTTTTTCTCTAGCGGGGCTAGGTTTTAACCGGAGAGGGGTTCTAGAGCGCCAGGATCCCAGCACAAGCTAGGGGGTGCCATACCATGTGTGTACAAGTTTGTTATGGGTTTTGGATGGCCAAGATTGCACTCCGGGGTGTGACCTACTTCACCGGCATACACCTCCCTCTAGTGAGTTTCATGACTTATAGCCTGAAAGTCCCAGATCGGACAAACATGAGGAAATCTTGTCAAGAGTTGGGTTATACCTTTGTCTTGTGACTTTCTAGGGCATGTATTCTATCCTGATTGGTTGGGAGGAAGTAGGTGTGGATCGATGACATGGCATCTTATGATTGGTCAGAACACCTCACCACCCACACCATCTGATCTCCTCTCTCCTTATCCTCTCACGCTGTCACACACCAGCACCACACGCACCATATCCTCTCCTCTCTCCTTCTCCTCTCACGCACCAGCACGACCACGCCGATGAAACTATGCGGCACTCGTAGTTCAAATCAGACCCACTTCCAGCGAAATCGGCAGGAACTTATCTGAAATGTTTGAAATACCCAAGTATGTTTTTATATCCAAACCCAAGGTTAAATGAACTTATAAGATGGTCTACTATTTTCTATCTATTTGGATGTTCCTCTTTCGGTGAGCCGTTTTGGTAGCTGCTTCACAAAAAAAAGCCTGTTTTGACACAAAAAAATGAAAAATAGGTTTTTTATTCAACGAAAACCCTAAACCCCTTAGTCAATACTATTCTACAACCAAGATACACCAGTGTGTCAAATATTGGCTCATTCAGACATTTTTTGCTATGTTAAATGTTATACCCTGGCTTATTTCAGTCGAAAACCATACATCTTTGTACCTCGTAGCTCATTTCTGTGAAGGTTTTTTTATAAAAACCTCCATAACTCATGTTTATAATTTTTTCCAGGTGGTGGGTCACATAAAGGATGCCACGTGAAGGTTTTACATTTTTTTGATTTTTTTTGAATTAGTTATGTTTAACCCTAGCCTAAAACTGAGACCATAAACCCTAACGATAAAACTAAGCCTAACCGTAATTTCGATCCAACAAAAACCGTCAAAGATCTTTAAAGAAAGTATACATTTTGGATCTAAAATTGATTTTTTCAAAAAATCATGACCAAACTATGCGGCACTCGTAGTTCAAATCAGACCCATTTCCAGCGAAATCGGCAGGAACTTATCTGAAATGTTTGAAATACCCAAGTATGTTTTTATATCCAAAACCAAAGTCTACTATTTTCTATCTATTTGGATGTTCCTCTTTCGGTGAGCCGTTTTGGTAGCTGCTTCACAAAAAAAGCCTGTTTTGACACTAAAAAATTAAAAATGGATTTCATTTTTTGAGTATTTTCCCAATTTTCTATAACTATCAAGGTTTTTGTGATGCAAAAGATGATATGGATGAAATATTTGAATTCTTCTCATTTTTCTAATCGATTTAGATATTTAATTTGTCAAATTTCGATTTACGGATTTAAAGATATGAATTATTCCATATTAAATGTAAAAAAGAAAATAATAAAGTAAAATTCATTTTATTGTTATTTATTCAAAATATATTATTACATAATCATTGTTACTTTACTATTTTTTTTTAAAATTTAAACAACGAAAAGTGTAACATCATAACCGAGGGGTTAATATGATTGATGGGTACTAATATCAGTAAGTTCTAATTTCTCATTTGGAAGATAGTTTGGAAGGAACTCAAAAGTTAAGCATGCTTGGACTGGAGCAATCTGAGGATGGGTGACCAAACGGAAAGTTTAACCAGGGTAAATACTTTGACATATAATTAAATGTGCAATCAAGGATTAAGTATGTGACTAAGTTGAAAATTTCGAAATACAAATAAAAAAAATTAAAAAATTTAAAAAAATTTAAAAAAATTCAAAAAATATAAATAATCGGCACTCATACGCCGATGACAATGCCGTCGGCGTATGTGACGGAACGGTCGGATGCCATCTTGTGGGTCCCACCATCACGTACGCCGACGGCCGGGTGGGTACGCCGACGGGCCGAAACGCCGACGACCGCCGTCGGCATATCTATACGCCGACGGCATTCTGGTCTACGTCGACGGCTTCCGGCCGTTGGCATATCGTGCGTTTCCCGTAGTGTATGCGCCGGCCACGTGGCCGGTCTAGCTTTCGTCTTCGTGGCCGTCGTGGCTGTCCCCGTGTTCAGCTGCGCCGACTGGGCAGATGATAAGCCCAAGCCGAAGCGCCGCCGCAGCGTCTGGGTTGGTCCTGTCCTTACTGGTGGAGGCTGCTAAGGAAGCTTCATCATGCGGCCGGCCATGCTGGGCATGCAGTGCGTTGGAGCCTACCGTGCCTTGTGCAGTACTATCACAGCACCATCTATCTAATAAAATAATAAAAGCGCTATCACAACACCGTGATATATACTGTGTGTACGGAAATTTTCATTCATATTCTCGCTAGTATTTGTACTCGTTTATTCTACAAACGTACGTAAATTTGTTTGTTGCAACACTTTTGTTGCGTGTTATATGATTGCTCGTTCAACTTCGAGATCTAGATTTCACTTGTCTACAAGCATCAGTTGTAAGGATTATTTACAATTTAGCGTGTTCTCAGGTTACCAGATTTGTACACGTGTCCACGTATGCCGAGTGGGGCACTCGGCATACAGTTTGGATGAAGGCCTTCATCATATAATATGGCCTGCCATGTGTCAGGGGAGCCCCTACGTCAGCTATATGCTGAGTGGCCCACTCGGCATACAGCTAGTAATATGCCGAAGGCCACACTCAGCATATAGCTGGCCAGTGGCTCCCGTCTCCTGACATATGGCAGTGTATTTGTCGAGTTGGGCACTCGCCATCCAACCCACCGTCAAACAATCTTTGTTCTCCGTAACCATGTTTGTCGAGCGATTGTTTGGCGAAGGCCATCGCAAACGCTCGACATACATCTATATGCCAAGCGGGCTTATATGCCGAAGGCTAATGTGGCAACTGTCGAGTAACGTTTTTTCCTATATGCCAGGCGGCCGGCTCCCGTGCTCGGCATATACCCTAAGTATGGTAATGAAAACGGAGAGAGTATGTATGAACCGAGAATGAAGAGCAAGCTAGGGCCAGGACAACGGGGGAACGACTGTGCCGCCAGTCCTTCCTCAGCCGGGATGTCATAACCGACGCCACCACTTCCCAATATCATGGCTCTCGGGCGCCATTGCCGACCAATGAGTAATACTAAGGCCTTGTTTAGTACTAGGTTTTTTACGGAACTAGAAGAGATAATGTTCCTAGGGATTAGGTGAAACCCCACATACCTTGAGACAATCCCATAAAATCCTCATTTAGTGTATTGTGTCTTGAGCAAAATACACTAGAGTTTGAGAAATTAAGGGAAAACGTGGGGATAAAACTGATTAATTGCACTAGAACCAAACCGATATTTTGACTATAGGTGGGTATTTGAGGTTAGGCCATAATAACCCCAGGAAATTCCAAAAATACAATAGTATCAAACAAGAAAACAAGGCCAAATGGGTTATCCTGTATTAGAAGGGTAAGGCGCGTTGCCACGCCCGCATGATTTTTGGTAATTCTGTTTTTAATTTCATTTCATACTTACCGATCTTCGACAAAGAAGAACTGCATGTAGATAGTGTATGTCCTTATCTCCATCACTCTATCTTTGCCACTTCATTGCCTCCGCTTTATATCGATGCCGATTTCGGATCTACGCGTATGAATTAGCAATAAATTGATGGTTGAGAAATCGACTGTAGTTTGTGAATTACCTTGATAGCTAGGGATTTTGAAATTTAAACCAGACAAGAAAAATACTTCCTTTCTTTGTAGTAGCCAAGATTTGATCTACCAAAAATATCGCCATGTTTGGTTACCTGCATCGGTTTTTTTTCCTTTCATACATGTTCTTCCAAAGTCTAGCTAAGGAGAAACGTGAGCTGAGCCATGTTCTATACCCTATTTTATTGCCTGCATTGATTTTTATCTGGCTTTGGAGAAACACAAACACTAGCGTTTGGTTGTAACATGTGTCGTGTGCAGCGCCACTTACTCTAACCTCTATCTACACGGTGAATTTACCTCATACCTCTCTACCTTTGGAACAAATTCGTCCACGTGACATCCCCATCACGAGCGGCGAGCGGGACAACGGCGGTGCAACGGAGGAGCTCGCGACAGGGGCTGCATTGGTGCCAGCGAAGTTTGTGATGACATCGAGAGTAGCAAAAACGAAATGAGCCGAAGTTGTGACGGCATGCGTCTCAGGTTCAAGTTTGACCACCGTCGATCGTCTCAAGGATTAGGATGCGCTAGCTAGTTCTTCTTGCTAGAGAATCATCAAGGATTTTTTTTAGATAAAAGACCAGAAGGCCTAGCGTTAAATTAATAACGCCAACAACGGCGAAACACATACATGATGCTGCACCCAGGTTACAAAGCAGAATTGCACACTCACACAAGAACAGGTCTAACAGCGACGCTACAAACGGAAACGCGAAACCGCCGGCGACTATTACAGAAGACTAGGCGGAGGAGGAGCAGACGCTGGACTGGCTGTGTGTTGGGCCGGGGCTCACCCTAGCGGGCGAACCAACAACGACCAGGCGAGACAGCTCCACCGTCGTAGGCAACGCCACCAGAGGTCAGCCACCGCCAGGAAACGGCCGACGGCTCATCACCGAGGAGAAGCACCAGGGAACTGCCAGACGAGGAGCATTGAGAGAGCAGAACACGAAGCAACCTTTGCCAGGGAGAGTGGGGTGGAACCACCCAACCACCGGAGAGCCACGCGTCGTGGGACTCCAAAGGCAACATCTTCAAGAAGATCACGACGCCGGAGCGCCGCTACTGCTCGATCCGAGGATCTTGGGTTTTCACCCGGAGCACATAGACACACTGAGCACCGCCACATCGACACCTTCAGGAAGGGAACGACGTCCACGGACGCCGCCGTCGAGGCCCAAAGGCAATGGCACTCAGCTGTCCACTCACCACGCCATGCCGCTCGCCGTCACCATGCCGCCCACACGGCCGTGGTCACTGGCCAGCACCTGAGCCGCTGGCACGCCCGCCATACAAGCAGACTCCCGCCATCCAGAGCCGCCGCCCCGGCGTCCCAACTCTGCACGGAAAGGACAAGAAGCGAAGAAAAAGAAGCACCAACCGGACCACGGTAAGGGGGCATCGAACCTACAGCGAGGAAGCTCATCCTGCAGACCGGTGACCTGCAGCCCCCTTGGCTACCGGAATCATCAGATCTGGGGTGCGGGCGTCGATGGGCTCGAGCGGGCCCGAGCCCCCTGCCCGGCCCGAGTCGAGGCGGCCACGTCACGCTACCCATAGCCCCTTCAAGAGACCTCCATGCTTAGCCGGCGAGCAGCAGCGCCGCTGCCGACCAGGTCGGCCGCACAGGCCCCGAGCACCTGCGCCGGCCCTCCGTCTTCACCCAGCCCGCCCGGGCCAAGCTCGCACCGCCCGTCGCCGCAGCTGCGCGAGGGGACACCGCCGCCGCCACGAGCGCGCAAAGAACCGTGAAGCCACCATGCCGTCGTCAGGAGACCGCACCGTTGCGCCCGACACCAGCGCCACGCCCCGCCGGCAGCAGCGCAAAGAATCATCAAGGATTGAAGGGAGCAACGGCATGCCATGTATGCATCCATGCATGCGATTGAAATCAGAGACAGTGTGCCTGGGCACATGAAAGTGGCGAAGCCACAGTCAAGCGACTACACAGGAATTTGGCAAAGCGACTACACAGTCAAGCGACAACAAAATGAACGAATCTCTAGGTCATGTTTGGTAGCCTGCAGAATCTCCAAACAGGCCCGCCAGCTGCAAAAGTGGTATGTTTGGTTGGTCGCAGGAGGCCCGCGTTATGGCTAGCGCGCTGTTTAAAGCAGCGACGAGCCAGGCCCGAGAGGTACGGTCGAATCGACCGTCCCCGTCGAGCCAGGCCCCGGAGCTGCAAAAAGGGGCGACGCCGTGCGCGCGGGAGGCTCGCGGGAGATGGCGGGAGATGGCGAAATTCCGGCCGGGTTTCGCGCCGCACATACTCTCACCTCCTCCTCTTTCCGGTCATTGCCCGCCATAGATCCCCCAAAAAATCCCCCTCCGACCGGATCTTGGTCTCCGCCAGCAAGTCGTCATCCTCCTCTCCGGCAGAAGCTCGTAGCCGTCCTCTCTAGCATCTGCTCGTCTCCTTCCTCTCCGGCAGCATCTCGTCTCCTCCCTCTCCAATGGCGCAGGTAAGCCGTCATGTCTCTCCTAACCGACAGTGGATAATCGGTAGAGTTGATTTAGATGTACGGCGGCCGGTACTAATGGTAGATGCATATTATTAGGATGGCGGGATGACTCTGATCAGGCAGACAACAACACTCATAGCTATCGTTCAGGCATGGATCCAACTGATTCGCAAGATCGTAGTTAGGCTCAATGCGTATCCTCTGGTCAGCTATGGTCCTATACTCGCCCGAGAAAAGGAGAGGATTGCTAATCTCAACCACATCTACAACACAACTGATTTGGAGGCTATGCAAATGTTTCGGATGGGTAGAGCCCCGTTCTATGAACTTGTCAAAAGGTTGAGAGAAGGGGGCCTGTTGAAGGATAGCATCCACACCAGTGTGGAAGAGCAAGTTTGCATGTATCTCCATGTTGTGGGTCATAATCAGAGGTTTAGAGTTATCCACAACACCTTCAGGAGGTCATGTGAGACTATCTCCCGCTATTTTAAGCAGGTGCTATTTGCTATTAGCTTCAGATGGTTGTAGCGCCCTGACCCCAAAGCTATACAGTGAAACGTTGTGCAACCGGTCATGCTACACAATCGAGGGTTACTGGGTTTACCAATCCCAGGCCAAAACACATTGGCAGGCGTGCTCGGAATACATCATCGGCACACAACACCTCGATCATGCCATAAGCTCGGACATCGCTTTCACGTATAACAAAGAGACCAAGACTGCGGAACAACTGGCACATCACAGACTCTACGACACAAAGAGATCATAGTTCAACTCATATAATTGAGAAAGATAGCAAATGACACATCAGAGGTCACTGACCTATCATTACAACAGCGGAAGCAAATTAAAGTTGTCTAAACAACAAGATCCAAATTATGGCCTAAGAGGCCTACAGATAAACATCCCGTGCCAGCCTGTTCCAAGACGTCCCAAGCTGCCACCTGGGAACCCCAGACTACTCGTCGATGTCAACAAAGAACCCACCTTCCAGTTCGGTGACGTCCTCCTCTGAAACAAATAATAATCAACAAAGCAAGGCTGAGTACGACGTACTCGCAAGAATTAGTAGGGCGATATAGGCCCGATGCTGACGGAGGCTCTAAAGCTATATGATGTAGCTATTTTGCATAAAGCTAGATTTCCATTGTAAAAGATATAACAAGACCCACGGCATCGTCTATTCAGAATAATTTTCATAAAGGGGATAAGAGAGTAAACGTTTCATCTTCGGTTCTAATCGAACCTACTTGTAGCCAAAACATCACTCGTCTCCACGAAGGCACTCCCTCGAATCACCCTCGAGGAAATTGTAACGCCCCAAGATCGGTACTATGCAGACTTAGCTATTTCCGCCAAATCCGCATAATAACGATCCTAAAGGACGCCCACCAGGCATAACGTGCCCGTCGCAACACACACGTTATGCGGGTGGAATTGTGATAACATTACAACAGTTCTCGATGGAACCCACAAAAGAACATATATACAACGACTCACAGAGTCAAGAACCAAAGATACAATACAAAGATCCAAAAGAACAGCGGAAGCGGAGTAGCGTCCGACTACGGACAAGATACCAATTGGACTAAGAGTCCTGAAGATAACCGAAGGCACCATATCCCTGCCCAGGCCAAGCCTAGCCGGAGGGATTCCCAAGCTAACGTCGTCACACTTCAAACCTGTTGGCTGCATTGGAATAGCAGCCCCGAAGGGGTCAGTACTAGTAGAAGTACTGGCAAGTAATACTCACAAGATACCAAAACTTGAATTCCGGGGAAGAGGGTTAGCGATTGAGGCAGCAAGCAGCACTAACAACTTATAGAGACACACCACAACTTTCGTCTATCAGAGACAAGGTAAGAGAGCGCATGAGGAGCCAACTATACTACACACCAAACAAACTCACCCTAAAACGACTCCCTCGTATCCTCGGCCCACGAGGAAGAAGTCCGGGCACTCACACGGTGGACAAGTTTTATGAGTTATTATTCAAGTAATCTATCTTACTAATCAAATTATAATTAATAGGTGTAAGTTGTCTATGATCTTTTTAGCCAGCGCATTTCACCAAGTCGTCCATAACCGCGGACACGGCTTTTCGAAAAGATTTAACCCTGCAGGGATGCACCAATGAACCCACACGCATCGAACCTCTCGCTTAGAGGTGTACTGGTGGAGGTTTCGACGCAATACTTCCCTTCACTACAAACAAGTCCAGGGAGCCACCTAGCTAGGACTGATCCACCTTGAGAGTCCGGCCGAAGCTTCGAGGTGGGCCTAACCGTTTGCGACTACGGCTAGGTGACACAAACTACCATGAGTTGGTCACTTCGCATCATACCGCAAGCCCTACCGTAAGTAACCACGTATCCATCTTACCATATCATCCGCGCTTGTAACCGTAGAAACACCCGAACTACTTGTGGCATCCTGGACAAGTTTGAGGATCCGGTAATAGATTGCGGGGAGGCCCATAGAACTCCCACATGTGGTTAGTGCGCTCAGTCTTGGATCAGCGGAAAAGAACTCGGGTCCTACGCGACACTAGCAGAACAAATCACCACGATTGGCCTTCCGCCGGTGCCTTATCTTTAATTAAGTTATTCCCATCGCAACAGAAATTAAAGATTACCATTTTAGTTGAGACTAACTATCATGTTATCAACAAGACTAGACAAAGAGATAACAGGACTGAAGCAAAGCACCTAAGCATGCTCTATGACTCGCAAGGCTAACAAAGTAAACAAACAACAGGGTGATAGGATGTGGGGGCGTGGCTATATCATGGCTGCAAGGTAAACATGCATATAGGATCGAGACACAAGCATCGTGACATAAGGCTAGCAAGGAACAAAAGATAGGAGGTGTAAGAGACAGAAAACAAGCAAAGATAGCAAGGGAGTATCACTTGCCTGCATTACGGTAGAGGTAGCAGAACCTGTCGTTGCTCACATCAACTCAACGTCCTATTCCCGAAGAAGCAACAAACACTGGACAACGAAAAGATGCATTTTACTCTACGGCAAAAGAATCAGCATGTTGATGACATGATGCATGACAAATTAAATGTTATCCAATTTTATTCCCTAACACATGGCAAAAGCATTTTAAATGGGATCGGTGCAAAATATAGATGCACCGGACAAATCCCATAATTAGATTGATTTAATTTGACTAAATGGATAAAGTTGCGATGTTAATTAAGCATGCATGATTTTATAAGATACGCATATATATGGCATAGGGTTTAGGGTTGGGGCCACACATCGGAAACGAGGAACTTTGGATTGGAAGCCGTCGTCTTCGGATCGGAGAGGAAGTAGTCGAAGTAGTCGTTGTAGTCGAAGTAGTCGAAGTAGTCGTTCGTCCGGAGTCGAAGTAGTCGAGGTAGTCGAAGTAGACGTTCCGTAGTCGATGTCGTGGAAGTAGTCGTACTCGGGTTGTCGTCGTTGCGGACCTTGGCGTTCCGGGCTTCGGGGTCGACGGGGTTAACGGTGGTCGGGGATCACGGCATCGGAGAACTCGGATTCCGGTCGGGGAAGATCTTGTCGGTCCACGGCACCGGGCTTCACGGCGCTTCACGACGGGAACGGAGGACGGATTCACGACGGGAAGCTTGCATCGGGAAACATCGGGAACGGCTTCACGACGGAAAAACGAGGTGCTTCACGACGGGGAACGCGTCGGAAACGGGAACACAACGGGAACGGGAAGCGGCCGTCGGGAACTTGACGGGGACGTGCACGGCACGGCATCGGGAACGAACGGGGAACTTGGTCTTTCGGGCTTCACGACGGGGATCGGGGCTTCCCGACGGGAAACGGGAATCAGGAACACGCAACGGCCTCGGACACGGAGAACTCATCGGGAAAGCGGCACCGGGAACGGGAACAGAGATATCAACGGGGACCTTGGCACGGAGGCCACCATCGGGAACAGGCAGCAGAAACACACACAGGCACGAGCCAACCCGGGCAACAACAGCAGAAGGAGGCCGCCACGGGGACACGGCCAGCAGGGGAAAACAGCACCAGGACGCCGTCACAGGGAAGGGGCGAGGGAGAGCACGTCGGGAAGGAGGCCGACAGAGCAGAGCGGCAGCTGCGGCTCGACGGGGAAGAAAGGAGGCGGCCGGCGTGCTGGAGGAGGGAGATGGAGGACGGAGGCCGAGGTGGGGAGGCACGGAACGAGGACCTCGGTGACGACTCGGGGAAGAGGACGGCGGGAGGAGGGTGTCCGGCGGGGAGGAGGCAGTGGACGGCCGGCCGGAGGAGAAGCTGGAGGGGAGCCGGCCGGCACGGCAGCGGCGGGGCGGCGCGGAGACACGTGGGTCGAGCAGGGGTCGAGGGAGCCGGGCCAGTAGGAGCAGACGAGGGAGGAAGGGATGGCCGCGGCGGAGGGCAGAGGAGAAGGGGCGCGGTCGGCGGCTGGCCGGAGCTGGCCTGCGCGAGGAGGACGGCGTCGATGGGGGAGAACACGCGCGGGAGGAGAGCAGGCGAGGGGGTGAGGAGCAAGGGGAGGAAGCACGCACAGGGGAGGAAGAGGTGGCCGGAGGCGCGGTGGAGGGAAGGAGGAGGGAGGAGCCGGCGCGGTGGAGGAGGAGATCGAGCAGGGGTGCGGCGTCGGGAGGAAGGAGCTACGGGGAAGGAGAAGAAAAGAAGAAAAGAAAAAGAGGGAAGGAAAAAGAGGAGGAGAGAGAGGTAAGGTCCAAGGACCTGATTGCAAAAGAAAGGACCTGCTTGTGAGGAAAAGGGGAGGTGGAAGGGCAGCTTCGCAAAACGCCGGAACTGGAGGAGGGTGGCTGCAAAATGCCAGGGGGTGGGAAAGGAAAAAGGCAGGGGAAACCCTAGGGTTTCAGGTTAGGTGGGCTTGGGCCGGATTTTGGGCTACTCTCTCGCTCGCTCAAATTTATTTTTCTTTTGCAAATTAATTTTGACAAATAATTTCAAAAAACGGAGACGACCGTCTCGATAAAATATTTTCCGGCAATTTTAGAAAAATAAAATAGGGTTTAATAAAAATAATTTTTGCGGACAAAAACATGCGATGCGATGATGCTGATGTCATGATGATGCAAAAACAAAAACAAGCAAAAATCTAATTTGGGGGAAAACCCCGGGCATTACAGAAATGAACCTTTTATCACAAGTTGGATTGCAACCTCTAGCTGCCAAGTTTTAATTAGGTTAAGCTTCTCTATGATCTCGTAGTCCGTTCCCAAGTCGTCCATAACCGCGGACACGGCTTTTTGAAAAGATTAAACCCTGCAGGGGTGTACTAATTTACCCATTGGTACCGTCCGGCTCACCTGATTGGCCCTCTTCCGAGGAAGGCCGGCGAGTGGGCGCGGTTAAACCTTTACCTCGCATGAGACTATCCAAGAGTCATCTGTGGCCACAGGGCAAGTTTACCCAGCCTCAGCCCCTGCCCCATCGCCACGTCCTAAACAACACCATCCTCATCATTTCTTTTTCCGCTCACACACACGGCAAATGGAAATAGCAAACTAGAGGACCCTTGGATACGCCCGCACAAGTTATTCAGTTAGTGAGGCGCCCATACACCCACCAATGGAAGCACGCTAGTCTTGGTTCTAGAGACAAGAACTCGCACCTAGGGGCAGGAACGAGACAAAACACCATCCCCGATGGCAACTCATCCCAGCCTTCTTAGCAATTTAATTAAGCATCACATATATCCACCACGCCCGAATCATTCCATCAACATCATCAATATGGAATTAATCAACGGACACAACTAGCATGTGACTAAGCATGGCTAAGCATAGCTAAGCATATAAATACAACCATTATATCTTTGTCTCCGGCCAACACATCAAACCTATGGTTCATAGGAGGGGAAGCATGTGATGGTTCGGGAAAGACATGCATTTGTAGGATACTCTAAATCTTGATCAAAAGAGACATTTGAATCGCATGCAATATTATGGTGGATAAAATAAGTTTGTAAAACAATTGGATGCTAGATGCCAAGAAGGTTAGGTTAGTTCTTGCATTGCTGATAGTACTGGGCGCGTTGATCGTCGAGGTATTGTGGTGGAACCTCGACTCCGGAATCTAACGAAACACAAACAATACAGGAAACGAAATAAATAACACGAATACAAGGTGCAATGCACAATCATGATGAGATGGTCAATTTATGCACTGAAATCATATTGGGCATGTCCCACAAGTTAAATGGAACCCCTAAAATAAATATCGCAATTAATGGGTCAAAACTCCATATTTAACTTAGTGAATTAATTAATTACTCAACATGTCCAGTACTGAAATATGAGGTCTACATGCATGATATTGACATTATTAGATAGGTATTATTCCACTGATCAATTTGGTACTTCGTTTGCAATTTTCCGATTAACGGTGAAGAAATGGTGATTTAAACGGTTATGTGATTTAAATCATTTAAACCAATTCGAAAATGACATCAAAGGAAAAGTTATTTTTCATACTATGATCTTAACATAGATGAATAGCATTTGAGTTGCTGATCAAATTGGTATATCATTTGCAATTTTTGAATTAATATTCATCAAGTTATGATATTTTTAATACTTGATTCAAATCTGCCATTTTATTTATTTTTAATAGACAGCACCAATATTAACTCTAGAATTCTCTCAAATGACATAAAGTGGTAGTTCATTGTTCACTGAACATTTTGAGCTATTAAACACAATTTTTGGGTAAGTAGAACTCAAGTTATGATTTTCCCAAAATTGTTATTAAATCTGCCATTTTAATAATTTTAAATAAACATCAAGTTAACAACTCATTTTAACATATAAAACAGAACTAACATTTAGATGTTGTTTTTCTGAACATTTTGAGATCTTATTTGCAACTTTTGGAGCAATATTCAAATTGTTATGAATTTCTCAAATATTTATTTAAATCTGCCCTTTCTCTATTTAACAATTAAAGGCAATTTTAATTTAACCAAATAATTCAACTAAGTGCAGCAACATGTAGAGTTTATTTAGCTGAGCATTTTAACATTTTATTTGCATTTTTCTGGTTTGTAAATCACAAGATATGAATTTCCAAAATTTGAATAACTCACAGATGATTTGCATTTCACAATTAATTTCAAATTCAAAAATTCATTTGCATGTGTGAGTTACATATTTGAACAGGTTATGAAATTCTAAACATTGTGATAGCTCATTCATGATTTTTGGATAATTAATTCTCAAGTTATGCAATTTCTAATTTCCAAATATGTTCTGCCATTTTTATAAATTTAATTAATTAGCAATATTAATTAATTATTTGATCATGACATTGACACTAACAGATAGAACTTATTTTTATGAACAACTTCCATATATAACATTTTTAGTTTGGATTTATGGATTAAAAGATATGACATACACAAGTTTGCAAAACAAAAATTAAAACAGAAAAAAGGGGGTGTGCCTCATGCAGGGATCGAACTCGGGTCTGCTGGGCAAGGATGCAGGGAGCAAGCCACCGGGCTGGTGCGCTGTTGTTGGCAATTTACAGACTTGATGGAACAAGAGGTAAAGAAGCGGGGTTAACTGAATTTTGGACAGCAAGTTTCAGAGTTCAGGTAACAGGTGCAGAGGAACGACGGCGACGAGATGCAGCAGCGCTGCTGGCTCCCTGGCGCGCTTTGGAGGCCGATGGTGTAGGGGAGTGCGCCGGGTGCTGGGTGTGCAAGTGGGGTGAAGGAGGACCAGCAGATGCGCGTGTACGTGACCTGAAGGTGGCCAGGACGAGGGCGTGCAGGAGCAGCTCGAGCTCAAGCGCGAGCTCGTCCATGGTGGGCAGAAAGGAGCGGATGATTGCGTCGTCTACGGCACAAATTAGAGCTGGGGAACGGCGGGAACGGAACCGGGTGCTCACCGGGATTGTGCTGAGGTGGTCGTTCATGCTCGAGGAAGCCCGTCGTGGTCGGAATAGAAGATCCCCACCGGTGGTCGTCGTGGAAGAAATCGATGCGTGCGGCGATCCCCGGCTGGCTCCTCTCCTGCTTCCGCGGCGTTCTTGATGTGCACGACGTCGTGGTGCGATTCCAGTGCCCGGAGGTCCTACGCGGCGACCATGGCAACGTCTTGATGGAGCTCCAGGTTCCGGCCAGGACAAAGGAACAGAGAGCAGGGAGGGAGAGGAAGAAGAGAAGGGGAAGGAGGGTGGCGGCGCGAGGGAAGGAGAGGGAATAGAGAGGCGTTAGGGTTTGGGGAGCAGAGGGCCTCGGGTCCTCTTATCCGCAGCAGGGAGCAGGCATGGCGACAGTGAAGATGCGGTCCGGTCGCTACAGAGGAAGATGACGATGACGTTTTTCTGAATAACCCCCCTGGCTAAAATGAAAAGCATTACAACTTGGTCCAGCAGCAGTTTAGTGAATTTAATTGAGGCCCTAAACCATTTTTATAAATTCTGCAAAAATTCATGTGGGCTCTCAATATCATCTAGAAGCTCCACAAAAATTGGTGCTGCAAAATAAAAAGTTTTGAGCAACATTTGTTCATGGAGTTTAAATAAGGCAAAATTAATAATTTCCAAAATGTGGTTATTTGGAGTACTTAAGCATCTTCATAAAATAGGGAGAAATTTCAGGGAGGCTCCCAATAATATAATGAAGCTTACCATATTTTTATTTGGAATTTTGAAATGTTTAACTTGGTTTTCAAAATTAAGAATTGGTTTAACTCCAACTTTGAAGTCCCAATTTATTTAATTGTTTGGCAAGAATTTTGACTTTGCCAATTGAATTGAAAATGCATTCTTGGAACTTCCTGGACAAATATGGAAACTCAAGAATATTTTGTTTTGCCAATTTGAGCAATTGCATTTGGTTTGGGATTTTTGGGAAGTGTTTGATTCCTTTAAATGATTTCCATTGTTTGCAATATTTAACTTAGCATTTTAAATATGTATGCCATGATGCAATGAAAATAAAAAGTAAAAATTTGGCCCATATTTTAGGGTACCAAATCTGGGCTGTTACATTTGTGTAGAACTTACCAATGTATTGACAACATATGTAGCACATTGTGATGACAGTTTGTTCATCTCATTGCAGGATTGTATTGGCGCCATCGATGGTATTCATGTAACAGCTAGAGTGCCGAGATCAGAGTTTGCAGCATATAGATGAAGGAAGCACTACACCAGTCAAAATGTCCTAGCTGTTGTTAATTTTGACATGAAGTTCACATATGTGCTAGCTGGATGGGAGGGATCAACACATGATGCAACAATTTTAGCTAACAGCATGTCTAGACCTGATGGGATCAACATCCCTGAAGGTAAGTTCTACCTTGGAGATGCTGGATATCCTTGTCGGCCTGGAGTTCTGCCACCATTCCGAAAGACCAGGTACCATCTAAACGAGTTCAGTGCAAGGTTCGGTCCGCAGAATGCGCAGGAATTATTCACTCTCCGACACTCTAGCCTTAGAGTGACCATAGAAAGAGCATTTGCTGCACTAAAGAACAGATTCAAAATCCTTGACCAGAAGCCATTCCACCCTTTCAAGACCCAAGTAAAGTTAGTACTTGCATGCTGCATTCTTCACAACTGGACTTAGAGTGGGGGATTGATGATCATTTCCCGACTGAAGAAGATGTGACGCCTGACGACGTCGATCAGGCCGGCCATGGTGTCCCCACTTGAGACAGTGAAGCTTGGAAGGCCAAAAGAATGGAGTGGGCTCAGGCAATGTGGGCTGACAGAGGTGTCGCCAGGATATGAGCTTTACCAAAGGAAGAGGAAGAAGAAGAAGAAGAAGAAGAAGAAGAAGAAGAAAAAGAAGAAGAAGAAGAAAGAAGAAGAAGAAGAAGAAGAAGAAGGAGAGCACAACATGGCTCAGAGGTTGGTCTCGCCAGACTAGGCCCTGGCGGGCCAAGTCTCATGGAGCTCAATTTTAGGTGCACACTGATACGTCCCAGACTTATCTATAATTTTTTATGTTCCATGCTTGTTTTATATCAAATGTCACATGTGTTTACTTTGTTTTCATATCATTTTGGCATATTTTATTGGACTAACCTATTGACAAGATGCCCTGTGTCAATTTCTGTTTATCATGTTTGTGCATTGCAGAAAAGGTCCAAAATCCAAAGTGCTCAAAAAAATCCGAAAAAATTACAGAAATTCTAATTCGCCAGAAAACCCCGGGAGCCAGAAGGACAAGTCCGGGAGGGGCTCACAGCCCCCAGGAGGCCCCCAGGCGAGGCCTAGGGTTGGCCGCGCGTGGGTCCCACCTCGTCACCTCGTCCAGCACCTCGTGTCGCCTCTTCGCCTATATATTTGCTCCTGACCTAAAAACGCGAGATCGTTGAAGGTTTTCTCCAGAAAAGACTCCGAGCGCCGCCGCCATCGCCGACAACTTTCAGGGGTCAGATTGTTCCTGTTCCGGCACCCTGCCGGGACTGGGATTGACCCCGGGAGCCATCTCCTTCGACTGCGCCGCCTCCATGATGCTCCATGAGTAGTTCCCCCATGGACTGCTGATACGTCTCCGACATATCTATAATTTTTGATGTTCCATGCTTGATTTTATATCAGTGCCACATGTTTTTATATCATTTTGGCATGATTTATGGAACTAACCTATTAACAAGATGCCCAGTGCTAGTTCCTATTTTCTGCTGTCTTTTTGTTTCAGAAAAGTTGTTCTAGAAAGTTTCTCGGAACGCGCTAAAAATTTACAGGAATTATTTCCTATATGAAACAAAGACGGAACCCGAAGGATGCCCGGAGGGGAGCCCCAGGGGCTCTAGACGCCCTCCAGGCGCGGTCCCACCATAGGCCGCGCCTGGGGCCCACCTGGGCAGCTCCTTCGCCTCCTCGCGTCGCCTCTTCGCCTATAAATTCCCCCTCGACGCAAAAACCCTAGGACACCAGATCATATTTACAGAAGACGTCTGAGGCCGCTGCTATCTCCAACCCTAGTTCGGGAGGGTTCTGCAGCTCTTCCCGGCACCCTGCCGGAGAGGGGAATCGACATCGGAGGCATCTACACCACCATGCCTGCCTCCGGAGAGATGCGTGAGTAGTCTACCACGGGACTACGGATCCATATCAGTACGTAGCTAGATGGTTGTCTCTCCTCTTTGTACTTGCTGCTGTATTAAAATAAGTTGGGTGGTGCCCCAAGCGAAGGCAGAATTGCAGCTAGTAGCAGTTTTTCCTCGTTTAACGAACCGAGGTTTATCGAACCAGTAGGACTTTGAAATCAACAATGAGGTGAATGTTGAAGATCTCTGGCGCTTGACCTTCAACAGACGTGGACCTACACACACTCAACCAAAATACTTTGCCCCCAACGGCGGAAAGGTTGTCAATCTTTCCGGTCTCGCAGAAAACTAAGCGGTTAATTGTATGATGAAATATGAAAAGTGACCAGAGGAGTAATGATGATTAAAAGCAAGTAAATAAGGTTGTAAACAATGTAAAAAGATGGACCGGGGGCCATGGGTTCACTAGTGGAGTCTCTCAAGTAAATAAAATATGTATGTGATGGGTGAACGAATTACAGCTAGGCAATTGACAAGATCATGACACAAACCCAATTTAGCTATGACAAAAAGGACATGATAATATTTATGAAGGCATCACGACAAGGAACAAAGACCGTTGAGTCCAACTGCATCTTTGTCTAAAAAGTCCACCGTGGGATCGCTATCCAGACTGTCACCCAACGGTGTTAAGTTGCAAGCAACAGACAATTGCATTAAGTAAAGTGCATGAAGTAAGCAATACTAATATCAAAAGAGACATTAACACTGCTGTTTTACCCTTAGTAGCAACAGCACACCCTCGCCCTTAGACGTTTCTGTCACTCGTGCCCAGGAACAAAAGGGGGCATGAACCCACTATCTAGCATAAATACCCTCTCTTGGAGATACACACAATCACTTGGCCAAAATAACTAAGCACATCGGTGAGCATGCAAGAAAATAAATTACTCATATAAGAATCATGCACAATCTGAACATAACTTCATTATCCATCGGATCCCAGCAAACACATCACATAGCATTACAATAATCGATCTTGATCATGTTAGGCAGCTCACAAGATCATAAGACATGAAGCACAAGAGAGAGAGAGAGAGAGTACCAACTAGCTACTGCCATGGACCCGTAGTCCAAGGTGAGACTACTCACAAATCATCCCGGAGGAAGGCATGACGATGAAGAGCCCTCCGGGATCGATCTCCCCTCCGGCAGAGTGTCGGGATTAGCTTCAGATTGGACCCCGAACTAGGGTTTTCGGTGACGGCGCGTCGGGGTCAAGTTTCTGGAAAATAATGGCCGCCTCGACGTTTTTAGGTCAAAAGGCAATTTATAGGCATCGGAGGGGGCCGAGGAGACGCCCCAGGAGCAGGGGCGGGTCCCACCCGCGGGGCAAGGGGGTGCGGCAGGAGGCCGTCCCTGCCCTGTGTGTGGCCCCCAGGGCTGCCCTTTGGTCTCCAGGTGTCTTTTGTCGCATGAAAAAGCTTCGTAAATTTTCGTCCAATTCCGAGAATATTTTCAGAAGTAAGTTTCTGAAACAAAAGACAGCAAAAACAGGGAACTGGCACTGGGCATCTTGTCAATAGGTTAGTCCGACAAAATGCATAAAATGATATAATTGACAGTAAAAACATGTGACAATATCACAAAACTAGCATGGATCACTCAAAAATTATAGATACGTTTGAGACGTATCAGTACTCCATTGCTTAGATCTTGTGAGCTGCCTATCATGATCAAGATCATATTATTTGTAACTGCTACATGATTGTGTTTGCAAGGATCCGATGAATTGTGAAAGTCATTGCTTTTGTTCATCTATGTGTTGTGTTTTATCTATGATCTTGCATGCTCTCCGATGCTTGTGGATGCTTTGGCCAAGTAATTATTAGTGTTGTATGAGGGAGTATTTATGCTCGATAGTGGGTTCATGCCTCTCTTGTCTGAGCTCAGGTTGACAGAAACGATTAAGATGAGAGATGTCTTGTTGCCACTCGGGAGAAAACAACGGTGTGATTTCCTTGTGTTATTTACATTGCTTACATTATGCACTTTGCTTATTGCAATGATCCGTTGCTTGCAACTTAATACTTTTGGGTAACATGCTGGATAGCGATCCCAAGGTGGATTATTAGTCATAGATGCAGTTGGAAGACGGTCTATGTATTTTGACGTAATGCCCATATTAGATGAAACGGTGAACTATATTGTTTTATGATAGCCTTGTTGTGCACCCAAAATTCTGTCAATTGCCATGCTGTAATTTGTTTACCCATCATTTATATCTTTTGGAGAGACACCTCTACTGAACTGTGGATCCCGGTCCTATTTTCCTACATTGCTTACAACCGTTTTCATAGGTTTTCATCATCATTTGGTCGTTGGTCATATTTCACTCTCATCATATTTTACATCCACACATTTAGTGCTTTGTGTTCAGCAAGCCGAAGAGATTGACAACCTCTCTGTTTTCGTTGGGGCAAAGTACATGTTTGTGATTGTGTGCAGGTCCGCGTTAATCTACAAGCGCCAGAGTAGATTGACACCTCGCTAAGCCTTCTCCAAGTCCTACTGGCTCTGACAACCTTGGTTTTGTAATCAAGGGAAACTACTGCTTTGCTGCATCATACCTTCCTCTTGGGGTCTCCCAGCGAACGTGTGATCCACGTCATCAACTACGAGTTCTAGCTGTAGCTAGATGGTACTCTCCCTCTCCCATGTTGATCAATACAATAGTCTCATGAGCTGTCTTACATGATTGAGATTCATCTGATGTAATCGGTGTTGTGTTTGTTGGGATCCGATGAATTGTGGAATTATGATCAAGTTTGTTCATCACTTATATCTATGTTTTATTTAAGATCTTGCATGCTCTCCGATCCTTGTGGTTGCCTTGATCATGTAATTACTTGTGTATCTCCAAGAGGGAGTATTTATGCTAGATAGTAGGTTCATGCCTCTTTTTGTCTGAGCTCGGGTTGACAGAAACGATTAAGACTAAAGATGTGCTGTTGCTACTAGGGGTAAAACAGCGGTGTTTACTTCCTTGTGTTGTTTCATTGCTTACATTATGCACCATGCTTATTCCAATGATCTGTTGCTTGCAACTTAATACTTCTGGGAGACAGGCTGGATAGCGATCCCGGGGGTGGATTATTAGTCATAGACGCATTTGGATAACGGTCTATGTATTTTGACATAATGCCCAATTAAATAGTTCAGTACATTGTCATGATAGCATTGTTATGCGCCCACAATTTTGTCAATTGCCCGACTTTAATTTGTTTACCCAACATGTGTTCTTTTTATTGGAGAGTTACCACTAGTGAAGCAGGGAACCCCGGTTCATATTCATCCATCAACTATTTTCCGCGCCATTGCCTCCGTTGTTACTATTGCTGCTGCTACTTTACTGTTACTATTGCTCTCATATTACTGTTGCTTTCACATCACTTCTGTTACTAGTGCTTTTCCCCAGGTGTGGCTGAATTGACAACTCAGCTGCTAAGACTTATAAGCATTCTTTGGCTCCCCTTGTGTCAAATCAATAAATTTGGGTTTTACTTCCGTCGAAGGTACTCTGCGATCCCCTACACTTGTGGGTCATCAAAATTATTTTCTGGCGCCGTTGCCGGGGAGCATAGCTCTACTTATAAGTTCACTTGGGGAGTACTTTCTACCTCTCTCTCTCTCTTTCAGTTTTGTTTTCTGTTGCTTGGTCTACTTTTGTTTAGTTTAGTTTAGTTTAGTTTAGTTTTTTTTGTTTTTCTTATATACCCGAAAATCCATAAAAATTTAAAAACCGAAAACTCTAAAAACTTTTGCTACATGGTTACTTTCTTTGAATCTAATTGGTATTGGCAAGGTGGGTTCACGGAGGATGAACAAAAATATTATAAGGAATACCGCTTGTCTGAAAAAGGGAAACATGTATGGACACAAATAGATAGATTGAGATTTATTGCTAAAAACTTATGCTCCAGATATGATGTAACCTAGTGCTTTAATGAATCTAGTTGCTTGCAGGCTGCTAATCATTTACCTTTCCAATGCACTTGTAATGATAATGAAATGTTGTCTTCTTATGCTAAAGGATACTATAATTATTATGATGTGGAAAGAATTGAAGAATTTGTTGCTTTTAAGGGTGCTTATGAAATTGCTTCTTTGCTTGAAAATGTTGATGATGCTCCTTACGAATCTAAAAATCTTGCTATACTTAAATATTTTTATGATAACTACAAGGATGATAATGCTTATATTAACGAATATCTTAAGAGTTTATCTCCCCCAAAATAAGAGACTAATGCCTTGCAGGAAACCGTGGAAGAAGAAATTGCTGAAACTAAAAGCTCATTGGATGAAAAAGAGGAAGAGAGTGACGAACAAAAGGAGGAAGAATGGAGTAGCTACCCATGCTTACCTTCTAATGATAGTAACTCATCATCTCTTATATTATTTGATTGCCCTCCATGCTTACCAAAGGAGGATGAATGCTATGTTCCTATGGATTCTCTTGAAATATCCCTTTTTGATAAAACTGATGCTTGCTATGCTTATGGGTATGATGTCCCTATGAATGAAACTTGTGAAAATGATTATGCTACTGTTATTTATGACAATCCATGCTATTTTGATAAATCTTATGATAATCCTCTATTTTTTCCAACTATTGATATGCATGATAATGAGGAGTGTTGCTTAGAATTTTTTTATGATAAAGCTCTAGATGATGGTCCTATGTTTCTTGATGATATTAATTGTGCTACTGTTTAAAATGGGATTGGAGAGGTTTTGACTTTAGTTAAATGGAATCCCATACCTCTTGAGAGTGATCATTCATCTTGTTATAAAATTGTTAAAAGTGGGTTTGGAGAGATCATGACTTTAATTAATTTTGATCCCACTAGTTTGAAGCTTGATAAAAATTATATGTTCGTAGGTCATGAAAATCATGCTTTATGTGATAATTATATTGTTGATTTTGTTCATGATGCTACTGGAAATTACTATGAGAGGGAAAAATATGGTTGTAGAAATGTTCATGTCACTAAAACACCTCTCTTTGTGTTAAAATATTTGAAACTGCTCTTGTTTTACCTTCCTATGATTGCCACTTTGTTCTTCATGGATTTATTTGTTTACAAGATTCCTATGCATAGGAAGAGGGTTAGACTTAAACGTGTTTCATATTTGCTTCTTGATGCTCTCTTTGTGTTTCAACTCTTATTCTTATGAGAGCATCATTAAAATTAGGGCAAATTATCCTTCTGCCATCAGTTGTGCCCATGTGCTCAGTTTTGCCCTCAGTTGCGAAACATCCTCGGTTTTACCCCTAGTCTGTGCGCAAGGACTTATTCCGTGAATCTTGCCATCTCCGTCTGGTCAAGGTAGTTGACTCGGGCTTGTAGCCACTGCTTGTGGGACCCCCCTGTCGACCGTTCCTGAGGGCAAAACTGAGCAAATGGGCACACCTTGATGGCAGCCCGTCGACCGTTGCCGGCGCCTCGTCTATGATAAAAGCGGCGTACCGCGCCCCCAGAGTTCGCAGCGGGGAGCAAGAATCAGCGAAGCGGGGTTGGAGGCGGTGAAAGGATCGTATGGGCACCTAGAGGGGGGGTGAATAGGTGCTACACCATTTGTTAATTCTTTTTCGATTTTAGGCTTAACACAAAAAGGTAAATTCTCTAGATATGCAACTACGGTGAATTTACCTATATGAGAAGCAAACTCTAGCAACTAGGCAAATAACGAAACAAGTAAGGACGACTAAGGGAAAGAGGTAACCGAAAGGGAAGCACGCGGAGACAAGGATGTACTCCCGAGTTCCTCCTAGTTAAGGGAGTACGTCTCGTTGGAGGGGTGTGAGCTCGCCACAAGAGGCCTACTCAAGATGCCACAAAGGCCTCACCCTATTCTCCAATGAACCGCACCCGAGAGTTTGGTTCACCTTCCACTATCGGAATCCTTCAAGGCGGAATCCGGAGCCCTTACAAGGTTCTTGGGGCACACACCCACAACTGAATTGGGGGCTCCCAAATCAACAACACTGCCACAAATACAACAAGTAGTAAGTACAAGAATTCTAGGGTAACACAATGCTAACCCTAGAAACAAGAATCCTCAAGTGAATGAGGGGGAGATGAAGAACGGCTTGGTGAAGATGTAGATCCGGGTCTTCTCCTTCAATCCTCCAAAGATCAACGTGTTTGGATGGAGGAATTGGGAGATCTTGCGATTTTGAGCTCTCAAATATTAGGGTTCATAAATGTTGGATGAGCTAGCTATCCTGAGGTAGGTGGAGGGGTATTTATACCCCTCTGAAATTTCTAGCCGTTGGGAGTCACTTAGACTGGAGACTCCGGCCTAAGTGGGCCGGAGACTACGGTGCAGGCCGGAGACTCCGGTCTCCTTCCGGGGTTCCTCCGGACTGGTATCCAGAGACGCACCACACTTCGCACGCTTGGGGAAGGGCCGGAGACTCCGGTCTGGGAGACTGGAAACTCCGGTGCTGGCGGAGACTCCGCACCCGGGCAGAAACTTGTCGAAGACGCTGGACTGGCCGGAGACTCTGGTCACCAGGGGCCGGATACTCCGGCCTCCCGGAGACTCCGGGCACACTCCGGTGATACTCCGGAGGGATATCCAGTACCGCACCACACTCTGGTCAGAGGCAGGGAAAACTAGGGGGGCGGAGACTCTGGCCCTGACAGACCGGAGACTCCGGCCTGAGGTTTATCTGCAGCAACAAAACTATGCCATTTCTTCCCTTTTTTTTTTTTGGTGAAAGATGCTACGGGTAAAAATATGTCAATTAACCTGCAGCACTTAGCATCATATTAGATAATCTTTAGTGTTGTTAACTAACACACAAAACTAATAGGGTTTGGGAAATGTTCTTTCAATCTCCCCCTTTTTGGTGTTAGATGACAACACTAAGATTTGCAAACAAAAAGATCATATCATGTGACAAATAGCATCTCCCCCTAAATGTGTGCATATTAGACAAGATACACAAAAGAGAGGAAACCCCCATATAGGAGGAGAATGCCTCCAATAAATAAGACATGATATATATAAGACAAATTTATTTGCAAACCTAAGAGACATGATATAGAGGGGTTGAAATTTGTGTTAACCATTATACCTTGTGAGTGAGAATAAAAGATGATTCCAATGCATATTTCACCCCACAAATAGCTCAACCATGGGATAATAACCGATACCATGTCTCCTCAAGAATAACACGACAACAAGATCCACATCTCATATAAAAGTAGCAAAAAGCAAATAGAGTTCAACACTTAACACAAAGTTCAACACACGAAATAAAAGGGACACAAGCTCTTAAGGAATGATAAAAGCAAATGCTTGTGCCTGACCCATGCAAATCCCACGAACATCCTACTAGAACAATTTCTCCCCCTTTGGCATCGAGACACCAAAAAGGAAGAAAGGCGATGCTAACGATCCCATGAAGATCACTCGGAGTCCTCGTCGGTGGCATCATCATCATCATCCTCATCATATTGCGAGCCACTAGCATCATCATCCTCTTCAATATTACTTTGAACCATTGGAGCCTTGCCGGTGTTGACGGGATTGTGCGAGGAAGAAGGCATATTGGAGGACACCTCCGCAAAGTCAAAATCAGCCCAAGGGAATTGATTTGCATGCCAAGCATCATAGCTAACCGTCCTCTCACTTTTGGTGGATTTTGGGGACTCAACATTCGCTTCTTTGCCAATTCTAGGAGGGGGAGGAGTCTTGTCCCTCTTGTTCTCCAACTCCTTGTACAACTTTCTTTGATTGGAGATGATCAATTTTCTTTCCTTGTGGGCTTGGTAATTTTCCTTGTGGAGGCACACATTCATGCTAAGCATTACCCTTTCAAACCATGAGAGCTTCTTTTTTTTTCAACATCGGCCTTGCCCTTGCTAATCCATGAGGGAGGGTCGGCATTCTTACTCCTTCTTCGAACGGGAGCAACATCTTCTTCCTCTTCTTCACTTGATGCAAACGGGACACGAGAGGGGGCACTCGAAGAAGATGGCTTGTCATGCTTGAGAATTTGAAGGGAGCCGGCCTTGTGAACGGTGAAGTGCTCATGATTGAGGTTTGGCACTTGATCAAGAATTAGCTTCATAACATAAGGTGCATATATCGGATTCTTCATCTCATGGACCGCCCAATGCAACTCACACTTGATGAAATCCATCACATCTATCTCATATCCTTGGCAATTGACTCCGGCTTGAAGCACCGCATAGGAATGAATGAGGAGGTTGACAAGCCCTCCACGAATGGCATCCACATTCCCGGCTTGGGGTGCAATATTGCATCTAAACATGCGTAGGAGGATATTGAAGGTGGGAAGGAGATCCTTGTTGGAGCCAACGGCAGACTTGTTGAGGTAAAGCGGTGTCATCTTGCCCTTATCATAGTGAACTCCTTCCGTATGCATGATTCTTCTTTGGGAGGCTTCACCCTTGTGGAACACATAACCAAGCAATTCACCAAACCTTGTCATGGAGGACTCGCATTTGATGGGCCCGGTCATCCAAGTGAAGGAAACATCCTCATCCTGCCCAAACTGAACGGTTGCGAAGAATTGATGTACCAACTTGATATCATAGTTTTGTTGAAGGGTCATGAGGTGCTCCAGCCCAAGCTTGCGAACAATCAAAACAACCTCTTGGAAATATGGTGTGGTGCTAAGAGCGGAGAGATTGAGTACCTTTTGCACACAAACAATATTGGGACCCGAAAGTTTGGCATAGACTTCATTCATCACAATCTCTTGCTCCCTTCTCCAAAAATGAGGATTGGAGGAGTTTTGCGGCATATCAAAGAAGGGCTGTGACCTCATAGCACGAAACTCAGATTTGCTTAACCCACTTATGGTGGACAAATTGTCAAATTTTGCCTTCTTTGCCCTCTCTTGTGCAAGGAATTCCTCTTCAGCCCTTTTCTGCGCAGCCTCTCTAGCAGCTGCTCCTCTGTCACGCTGAACCAAACGACCATCCTCGGTTGTGTCCAAATAGGCCCGAGAACCCCTCTTTTCTTTGCGAGAGACTTTATTGGGGTTGTGGCTAATTTTCTTGAGTCACGAAGATCTTGTGAGTAAACAGAGAGGGGGTAGCAAGGGGATGAGCATACATGTCCAGGGAAACAAGAGATGCATCAATTGGAGAATCAAAAACACCAAAAGCGTGATCTACACTGAAGATTCCGGTCTCAGGGGCCAGAGATTCCGGCCACACCGGAGTCTCCGGTCTGGAACAGACCGGAGTCTCCGGCCCTGAGGCAGGAAATCTAGGGTTAGGTCAACACTTGGTGCTAAAGTTTCTAGAATTGATACATTGAGATGGAAACGAGCCAGCAAGAGATTCTACACCATAGGGAGCAACACTACACACTCTATCCAAGATCTAGAAAGAAACCTAGAGAGGGAGAGAGGGAAGTACCGCTGCTCGACATGGTGGAGGTCACCAATGGTGGGGAGGACATTCCCCAACATTGGAGAGGAAGGGAGGCCGACTAGACGACGGATTCCGGCGGCGGGGAGCGGACGGAGGAGCTCTTCCAGGCTGGGGCGGCGGCAGGGGAAGAAGATGGAGCCGGGGGTGGTGAGGGAGTTGTGAATCAACCCCCCACCCCGACTCCCTTTAGGACCCCCTGGAAAATGCCGAGACCGGAGTCTCCGGCCTAAGCACACCGGAGTCTCCGGGGTGCCGGAGTCTCCGTGGCTTAGGGCGGAAACTAGGTCAGACCGGAGTCTCCGGTGTCAGACACCGGAGTCTCCGGCCCCCACAGCTCAGAAAAGCCAGTTTTTTGTGTTGAACATGTATGTGGCAAGAGGAGCAAGTTTTGGGGCAAGGAGAGGCTTGGGATAGATTTCACAAACTGGGATGGTACTTCACACTCAACTTGCAAAAGCCAAAAAGAATAAATGCCAAGATTGAGTGAGTTTCCCTTAAGAACAAGAGATTTGCAAATAAAAGCCAATAAAACACCAAAAGACCCAACTTTTCACAAGGAAGAGGTCGGTGGCCTAGGCCACCATGTATGAGTTTATGGCATGGCACCGCGAAGATATATCTTGGGTCCATAACCAATACTCGTCATTTAAGCTCACAATTCATGAAATGAAAATAGAGATAAATAAATTTTTACTATAGGCATATTGGGGGGAGGGAGAGCCCAATTTGTTAGGACAACACTCCCCCTAAATTCATGCCCACACCTAGACCAAATATTGAGTCAACCTATAGATGTGTGTGCAAGATGGTCAAGCCAAGCTCCTCGAATCCACGATATTTAGCTCATTCCTCAAATAAGTGAATCTTGCTTCATCAATTGGCTTCGTGAAAATATCGGCAAGTTGGTCTTTGGTTGGCACATAGGCTAGCTCAATGTCTCCACGGGCAACATGATCTCGAATGAAATGATGACGAATCTCAATATGCTTGGTTCTTGAGTGTTGCACCAGGTTGTAGGCGATCTTGATAGCACTCTCATTGTCACACAAAAGAGGCACTTTGTCACAATTGACACCGTATTCCTTTAAAGTTTGCCTCATCCATAACAATTGAGTGCATGCACTAGCGGCGGCCACATACTCGGCTTCGGCGATGGAGAGAGAAATACAATTTTGCTTCTTAGAAGACCAACTCACCAAGGACCTATCAAGGAATTGGCAAGCCCCGGAAGTTGATTTCCTATCATCTTGATCACCGGCCCAATCCGAATCTGTGAACCCACGAAGAGTGAAGGATGAATCCCTTGGGTACCACAAACCAAACCTTGGGGTATGAACCAAATATCGTAGGATTCTTTTGACCGCCAACATGTGGCTTTCCTTAGGAGCCGCTTGATACCTTGCACACACACCTACACTCAACACAATATCGGGTCTAGATGCACAAAGTTAAAGCAACGAACCTATCATGGAGCGGTAGAGCTTTTGATCCACATCTATACCCTTTGGGTTAAGTTGTAGATGGCATTTGGTATCCATAGGTGTCTTCTTCTCCTTAGCATCGGCCATATAAAACCTCTTGAGCATGTCTTGTATATACTTTGCTTGGCTAATGAAAATTCCTCCTCTCAATTGCTTAATCTCAAATCCAAGGAAGAATTTCAACTCGCCCATCATAGACATCTCAAACCTATCGGTCATAAGCTTTGAAAATTCATCATTAAAAGCTTTGTTAGACGAGCCAAATATAATATCATCAACATATAGTTGGCATACGAAAAGCTCCCCTTTAACCCTCTTAGTAAAAAGAGTGGGATCAATTTGCCCAACTTCAAATCCACGGTCTAACAATAACTCTCTAAGGTGCTCATACCACGTACATGGTGCTTGCTTAAGTCCATAGAGCACCTTATCAAGCTTGTAGACATGGTTAGGGAAGTTGGGGTCCTCGAACCCCGGGGGTTGCTTAACGAACACCAACTCTTTTAAGGGACCATTAAGAAAGGCACTTTTAACATCCATTTGTTGCAATTTAAAGTTATAACGGGATGCATAAGCAAGAAGGATACGGATGGATTCAAGGCGAGCCACGGGAGCGTAGGTCTCTCCAAAATCAATGCCTTCAACTTGAGAGTACCCTTGAGCCACCAATCCAGCCTTGTTCCTCACAACCATGCCATACTCATCTTGCTTGTTCTTGAAAATCCACTTTGTGCCAATAACATTGCGGCACTCCTTTGGCTTCTCAACTAGCTTCCAAACTTTATTGCGCTCGAAATTGTTGAGCTCCTCATGCATAGCTTGCAACCAATCCGGATCTTCAAGGGCGTCGGCCACTTTCTTTGGTTCAAACATGGAAATATGAGCTTGATGATTACTAAAGTTCGCCAATTGCCTCCGGGTGGACAATTTACCTCTCACATCACCAATCACCTTCTCAAGGAAATGTTCACGACGTGCCATGGTTCTTTCCACTCTAGCTCGACGACGGGCTTCGATATCCTCATTGCATCTTGGAGGTATCACTTGATCATTTGAGTCCCCGCCTTGACTGGTGATCTGACCTTGATCCCCAGAAAACATATCATCATTATTGGAAGAGGTGGAAGGACCAAGGTCTTGAGCTGAAATCCCTTCTGCCTGATGTAGACCGGAGTCTCCGGCCTGGGGCACCGGAATCTCTGGCCCACCGGATTCTATGATCAAGATGGCCGGAGTCTCCGGCCTGGCGACAGGAGGCAGAACAGATTGTTGAGGGTCTTGAGTTTGTCTTTGATCAGGTGCATCATTGAATCCAGTAGCAGTTGCTTGTAAATCTGATGAAGATGAAGGCTCCACTTGAGTAGAACATTGTCCTTCTCGATCCACCACAAGGGGTTCCTCAACGGGGCGAAAAATCCCACACCCATTCTTCTTATGGCTTCTTGAGGAATTACATCATCTACATCGGAAACATGAAATTGCGCCACTTGGGAGCCATCATTTTCCGCGAACACCACACTACAAGATTCTATGATACGCCGTGAGGCTTTATCATAGATTCTACAAGTGTGGGATTCGGCACCATAACCAACAAATATACGCTCTAGAGATTTAGATACGAATTTAGTTAAGCGACAACCTTTAATCAAATAGAAACACTTACAACCGAAGACACGGAAGTAGGAGATGTTAGGTTTGTTGCCGGTGAGGATCTCATATGGGGTCTTGTTCAACCCTTTGCGGAAGTAGAGCCGGTTGGACGAGTGACATGCCGTGGATATAGCCTCCGCCCAAAAACTTAACAGAGTCTTTAAACTCCGCTAACATGGACCTTGCTATATCCATAAGAGTCCGGTTCTTCCTCTCGGCTACACCATTTTGTTGAGGGGTATAGGTTGCGGAATATTGATGGCGAATACCCTCTTCACTAAGAAACTCATTGAGGGTGTAGTTCTTGAACTCGGAGCCATTATCACTTCTAATTGCCAATATGGGGACATTGTTTTGACGTTGCATTTCAATGGAGAAGTCGATGAAGGCTTGTTGGGTCTCACTCTTCGACTTGAAGAAATACACCCAAGTGAATCTTGAATAGTCATGAACAATCACCAAGCAATACTTCTTCCCACCAAGACTAGCTTCGGGAACGGCACCAAAAAGATCCACATGGAGGAGCTCCAAGATCCTCTTGGATGAAATAATAGTCTTGGAAGGGTGGGGAGAGTCATGCATCTTTCCTTCAACACAAGCCCTACAAACACGATCTTTGGCAAAAGAGACATCTTCTTTTAGTCCGAGAATCTGGCCACCCTTGTGAAGACTTTGCAAAGTTCTCATGTTGACATGGGCTAGGCGGCGATGCCACAACCAACCCTTGTCGGCCTTTCCAAATAGGCACATCGAATTTGAAGTGGTTTCCCCCGAAAAGTCAACCACGAACAAATCATCCTCGACGTACCCAACGAAAGCGACCTTTAGAGTCTTGCTCCACAAGAGTACCACAACATCAATATCAAAGAAGACGGCGAAACCCATCTTATTAAGTGCACGGTTCCTCCGGACTGGTATCCAGAGACGCACCACACTTCACACGCTTGGGGAAGGGCCGGAGACTCCGGTCTGGGAGACTGGAAACTCCAGTGCTGGCGGAGACTCCGCACCCGGGCGGAAACTTGTCGAAGACGCTGGACTGGCCGGAGACTCCGGTCACCAGGGGCCGGATACTCCGGCCTCCCGGAGACTCCGGGCACACTCCAGTGATACTCCGGAGGGGTATCCAGTACCGCACCACACTCTGGTCAGAGGTAGGGAAAACCAGGGGGCGGAGACTCTGGCCCTGACAGACCGGAGACTCCGGCCTGAGGTTTATCTGCAGCAACAAAACTATGCCATTTCTTCCCTTTTTTGGTGAAAGATGCTAGGGGTAAAAATATGTCAATTAACCTGCAACACTTAGCATCATATTAGATAATCATTAGTGTTGTTAACTAACACACAAAACTAATAGGGTTTGGGAAATGTTCTTTCAATCTCCCCCTTTTTGGTGTTAGATGACAACACTAAGATTTGCAAACAAAAAGATCATATCATGTGACAAATAGCATCTCCCCCTAAATGTGTGCATATTAGACAAGATACACAAAAGAGAGGAAACCCCCATATAGGAGGAGAATGCCTCCAATAAATAAGACATGATATATATAAGACAAATTTATTTGCAAACCTAAGAGACATGATATAGAGGGGTTGAAATTTGTGTTAACCATCATACCTTGTGAGTGAGAATAAAAGATGATTCCAATGCATATTTCACCCCACAAATAACTCAACCATAGATAATAACCGATACCATGTCTCCTCAAGAATAACACGACAACAAGATCCACATCTCACATAAAAGTAGCAAATAGCAAATAGAGTTCAACACTTAACACAAAGTTCAACACACGAAATAAAAGGGACACAAGCTCTTAAGGAATGATAAAAGCAAATGCTTGTGCCCGACCCATGCAAATCCCACGAACATCCTACTAGAACCATTTCTCCCCCTTTGGCATCGAGACACCAAAAAGGAAGAAAGGCGATGCTAACGATCCCATGAAGATCACTCGGAGTCCTCGTCGGTGGCATCATCATCATCATCCTCATCATATTGCGAGCCACTAGCATCATCATCCTCTTCAATCTCACTTTGAACCATTGGAGCCTTGCCGGTGTTGACGGGATTGTGCGAGGAAGAAGGCATATTGGAGGACACCTCCGCAAAGTCAAAATCAGCCCAAGGGAATTGATTTGCATGCCAAGCATCATAGCTAATCGTCCTCTCACTTTTGGTGGATTTGGGGGACTCAACATTCGCTTCTTTGCCAATTCTAGGAGGGGGAGGAGTCTTGTCCCTCTTGTTCTCCAACTCCTTGTACAACTTTCTTTGATTGGAGATGATCAATTTTCTTTCCTTGTGGGCTTGGTAATTTTCCTTGTGGAGGCACACATTCATGCTAAGCATTACCCTTTCAAACCATGTGAGCTTCTTTTTTTTCAACATCGGCCTTGCCCTTGCTAATCCATGAGGGAGGGTTGGCATTCTTACTCCTTCTTCGAACGGGAGCAACATCTTCTTCCTCTTCTTCACTTGATGCAAACGGGACACGAGAGGGGGCAGTCCGTCATCAACTCCTTGCTTCCGGTCATATGTTTTGTGCATCCACTATCAAGCACCCATTTTGACCCATCGGAAGCATAGTCCTACAAGAAATCATTGCTTGGATTTAGGTCCCCATTTTTCAATGGGTCCTCTTTTGTTAGCAACAAGGGTCTTAGGAACCCAAATAGAACCAGCAATGGGTACATTTCTAGGACCAACAAATTTAGCATAGACATCCCCATAATAATCAACAAATATAATGTAGTGAGGATTAGTCTTTCCCGCAAAGTCATCACTAATGGTTTTGCCCCTTGTGGCACCACCACTAGTAATGTTGACCTTCTTCTTTGCTTGAGGGGTCTTCTTTGCTTGAGGAGCACTAGTAGCGTTGGCCTTCTTAACTTGAGGATCTCTAGCATCCTTCATGAAGCTCTCTTTCTCCTTTTCTTCCTCAATGAACCCAAGACCAACTCTCCCTTTTTGTGAAGTTACAAACGGTTTCTTACCTAGGGAGATGGCCTTAGCAAGATTGATCTTCAACCTAGCATTTTCCTCAATGATATGCGCATGATCACAAGTAATTGGAGTGGAGGAACTAGGCTCATCATTTTTAGGCGGTTGTAACATCCCAAAATTTCAAAAACATGCATTCATGCATCATTATCTTGCTGCATTGCATTTCATTTTATTTGTTTTGAGTTATAAATTTAAATTTTTGGAGTTAAAACAATTATTTTGACCTATTAGGGTTAATTAAACCCTTGTCATAAAATCAAATATTTTATTTTATTTTGTTGGCAAGTTTTGTACCAAAGTGTTCTATTTTGAACAAGCTTTTCAAAAAGTATTTTATCAAAATTTTCTGAAAAGTTTTGGTTTGGTTTTGTCTTTGTTTTTGAAAACAGAAAATAGAAAATGGTTTGGTCAAAAAAAAGGGCCAGCCGAGCCAGCCCAATCGGGCCAGCCCAGCAAGCCGCGGCCCAGCAAGCAGCCCACCCGCGCCCTTCCCTCTCCCCTCTCACTGACGTGCGGGACCTACCCGTCAGCTCCGTCCCCAACTGCCGTGGGAGCTCGCCCGACGCCCGTCGATCTCCTCCTCTTCAATTCGCACTCCCGCGAGTGCAAACGGCCGCGCCACCGTGCGCCTCTTATACCCCACTCCCTCCTCTCTCTTTTGCCCCAAACGCAAGAGCTTGGGAGCCACCAGGCTGCTCGCATGCATCCCCGGAGCTCCTCCATTTCCGCCGGCGGAAAACTCGCCTTCCGGTCTCCCTCGTCGACCCCGACCTCCTCCGCCACTCCCTTCCTAGCTATTTTCTCCTTGCGCATCATTTTGACAAGGTCCCGTATTTCTTTTGGCCCCATATCGAGCTATTCGTCGCCGACCGAAGCAAGCCGCCGCCGTCTTCAACTCCGGCGAGAGATTACCGGAGCACTAGGACGCGCGCCAGCACACCACCTCGCCACCGTGCCCGCCTCGACCCCCTGCACGTCGTGGTGAGCTTTTCCCCTTTCCGCTCCCTCTCTTTGCGCCGGAACGCGCGTCGCCGCCGTCGGCCGCCGCGCGGACTAGGGTTCCGGTGAGTAGCGCCGCTCGTATAGGTTAGATTAGATCCCGGCCGTTAGATCTAGATCTAGCGGTCCTGTTTTATTTCAATTACCGAATCGGTACGGGCGAATTAGATGAAGCCACGTCAGCGCCACGTCACTGCAATCGTCAGCCACCGGTCAGCGCCGCGTCAGCGCCAGTCAGCAGAAGCCATCCAATCGGAGTGCGCCATGTGGAGGAATAATTTCTGGATTTTCCCGATTTTAGAGGATTCTGTCTGTTTTGCAGAAAAGCCCCTGCATCTTAGTTTTATCATAACTTTTTAGTGGTTTGGCCAAATTCAAATATTTTTATATATTTGAAATCCTTAGAACCTATAGAATCTTTCTGGCATTTTAGTTTTCTGTTTTGACAATTTTAAATTTATTGAATTTTCAAATGTGATATTTGATTAAATTTGGCATAACTTTAGTTTAAAAATAGCTTTTTGAGTGAATCCAATTGGGTTAGTTTAGTTTTGAAGTCCTCTGTCCAGTAAGACCACTCCCATATTTTCTGTAATTATTTTGTTTAACAGTAGTTTTAAATTTGTGTTTATTCCCTTTTTTGGGAATTGTTTTGTGTTGTTATTATATTAAAAATTGTTTTAAATGCATTTTGACTTCATGCATGTTTCTAAAAACCAGAAAACAATAGTTAGTATTTTATTTGTGAGTTTAGATGCATTTCATGCATACCATATTTTGTTGTATTGTTATTATTGTTTATGTGTTTATGTGTGGCTTGTTTATTTTAATTAGATTATTCGGAGAGTCCGCAGAACGTTTGCAATTGTTGCACCTGCAACTCCTGCCAAGGCAAGTGATGCTCACACATAAAATTCCTAAGTACTTTTGATATGCATTGTAGTTTACTTTTGATAAGTAGAATTGCATGTCAGGTTTATTACTATGCTATGCTAGACCTGTTTAGTTTTACTCCAGAAATTCCTAAGTGTCTAGTACCTATATGATAACTTAGTAGAATAGGTAAAAGCTATGCTATGTGTTTTGTACCAAAAGCTAATGAAAATTCTACTAAGTTAATAAACTACCTGGGTGGGTGGTTGGAATAAAACAATTCCCCATATATGGGAGGATGAATTGTAGAAGAGGGTGATTCCCTAATTTGGGAGGAAGGATCATACGTGGTCCCCTAACTTAGGAGGATGAATCACACTTGCGGAAAGCCACCCAGGAACAAAGAGATTGAAGTTGCTCCAAGTGAAGATTACTTTTCGTGCAGCCACTAGTCATATGGGCTCTGGCTTGACTTAGTAAGTTGCGTGGAACCGGCCCGGCTTGACAAGCAGATGTAGTGATGTAGGTGGGACGGGTCAAGACGGCAGTGGTCGGGGAAATGCTTCTGAAGGGTCACGTCTCAATCTTCTCCTTTCCTTTTCACTTTAAGAAGGGTCAAGGTCAGAATGGGCTGATTGAGTCAAATGGTGAAAGTGCACACCTCTACAGAGTGTCAAACTAAGTACTTTTGAGTATGGGACAATTTTGAGTATGGGAGCAAGGACGTCAACAGAGATCTCATCATTCCAACTTCTTAAGTAAATTTTGATGAACTTGTGTGTGGAGATATTTCTGGATATGTTCCATGAAATGATCTCATAACTTTTGAAAGAAAAGAGTTTGAAAAGATAAGATAAAATTTGCTTTACGCAAAAATATCCTTGAACTACACCAGCCATATATGCATATAGTCAATATAAGTTTTTCCTTATGAGTCCACAAGTATCACTTGCCAGATCCATACAAATGGTTCTGACCAATTTTTGGCTGCAACGCTTTTACTATTGCAGGTTGCTTCGACGAAGAGTAAGGAACGGGTTCCGAGTCTACAACCAACATGTTTTCGCCTGTGGCTACATGAAGTTTGGGACTCCATGCAATAATACTTAGTCTTCCGCTGTTATTTCTGTTTTATGCTAGCTTCGAGCTACATGAAGTAATGGAATATTTTAACTCCGGATCATTCGTGTAATAAATTGATACAATGTTATGGTATTCATCGTAAACTGTGTGTGCTAGCGATTCGATCCAGGGACTAGCACTATACACAGGGATCTTGCCTATTTCTTAAGTGCAGGTCCGCTACAGCGGTTGAGCTTGAAGTGTTCATACGACTTGGTGAGGGTAGAGTGTTCACCCTCCAATGCTTGTAGGCCTTGGAGAGCTTCTCTAGCTCCTTGGTTAGTCTAGAATGACCAACACCAAGCTCGACCTTTTCCTTCTTACATGCTTTGTATTTAGCAATTGCATGGTCACGTTCTTTAATGAGTTTAGCAACAATTACATCATTTGATTCTTCTATAGATTCTAGTTGTTGCTCTAGGGAAACTCTAAGCTCATGCTCTTCTTCAAAATTGTCTTTCAAGGATGCAATTTCCATAGCATCCTCTCTTTCAATATTACCCTTTATCTCAAGCATTTCTTGAGCTTCACCATATTGACTCATAAGAGTCTCAACATGCTTCTTTGTTTCACCTTGCATGTTAGTGATAAAATGATCGAAAGCAACTATTTCCTCTTTGATTTTAAGACTAGTGGCATCATCCATATTACTCATTGCCTTAGGAGATGAGGGAGATGTTACCTCGGTGGTCTTAGCCATGAAGCATCTTGCGGTGGAGTTGGAGACATTCTCATTGGGGGATTCAAATAGGGAAGGAGATGATGAAGAAGCAATAGCAATGGCGGCAACTTCATTTGTGGGCTCTTCTTCTTCCCCGGATGAATACTCTTCTTGAGCAAGCAACACAATTCTCGGAGGCTTCTTGTTGATGCATTCTTCTTGAAGAAAGGTTTCTTATGGGTGTCCTTTGACTTGTCCTTCCTAACAGCTTTCCTCCATGAAGTTCTCGGTTCTCAAATGGACACTCGGCCACAAAGTGATATTTATCTTGGCAATTGTAGCAATGAACGAACTCTTTGGCTACCCTCCTTCCTTCCACTTGCCTTGTTGACAAAATCCCTTGCCTTGCACGGACTCTTCCAAAAGACCTTAGATGTGAGAGCCGCATAGTCCTTGAGAGTATCTTGGAGCTCTTTGGGATCCCAATGTGACACATCCTCTTGAGCCTCATCATCATCGTCTTGCTCCACAACCTTGGCCTTCAAAGCAAGTGAAGATCCTCTATGCATTCCAATGGCTCGGGCTCGAGCATCTTCGGCGTTCTTGGCAGCCACTTTTTATGCCGCCATCTCTTGCATGACTTCATTAGATGACATGAGGTGGTAGTTTTGTCTTCCTTGGAGACTCTTCAAGTCGGTGGATTCAAACGGCCAAAGGGCGCTCACATACTTCCTCTTGATCCAAGCATCATCCACATAGGTTGCACCAAGGGCTCGAAATTGAGTAGCAAGGGTCTTGAGTCTTTGATACATTCTTCATGATCTTCACCCTCTACCATGAAAAAGCCCTTGGCTTGGTTGCTCAAGGCTTCATATCTATTCCTTTGCATGCTCTCATTACTGATAAACTCTTGAGTGAGAATATCCCAAGCTTCTTTGGCGGTGGTGGCCATCTCAATGAGAGACCTGTGCTTTTCTCCCACGGCGGTATGAATCATGTTGAGAGCCAAGTCATTGAGTTGACCATCCACAACCTCCCTTCTTGTCATGTTGTTTGGATCAACGGCCTTGAACCCAACTTGAATGATTCTCCATAGCTCGCTCGAGGCGCTCTTGATATGAGATCTCATCAAAAATTGCAAATTAGTAAAACAAGATGGATTAAACTTAGGTGGATCACCCCTATTGTTTATATGATAATGCGGGATAGGCGGGTCGATCGAGTACGTGAATGGAACCCCATGGTACTCCGACTTCCCACCATCAATTTTAGGAGGGGATTCATTAGTGAGTTGTTGGCCCTCCCCACTATCCGCGGCGGAATCATTAGCCTCTAGGGATGGTGCGGCGGGTGGCTTATTGATATTCAAGAGTTGCCTCATCATAGCACGCAACTCCTCCATTTGAGTGTCCATAGTTGATTTCATCCCATTTGCATTTGGGCATTTGTAGGGGGTATGTTAGTCGCAGTGGGTGTAATGTTGAAATTGTATGGAATGGCATGAATTTGGGAGGAATTTGTAGGAGGAATTTGGGAGAAATTGTATGGTAATCGCATTGGCTGGGTGTAGTAGGAGTTTGTAAACTTGAAATTGTATGAATAAAGGTTGAAAGAAGGGAAAAGAAATGGGAAATTCAGAAGATTCAGTGTGGCAAATAATTCCTATGCGACATTTTTCATCAGAATGGTGAAAAATGCGAAATCGTTCGAAGAAATATCTACTGCGCGACGTTTATGACGGCCAAATAGCCAGCACACGACATGGTTGATTAAACGGTCGTAACGTTGGATTGATTCCGACAGGTGGGTCATGGACTCGTGTGCTCACTTAGTGTGCTCATAGATTTAGATTTGCCAAGGACAAGATTTTCTATTTTTATAAGTTGAAAAGAGGATTAATTAGAGCTCGAAAAAGAAGGCCGTGAGATATCAAGGTTGAAAAAATGAAATGATTTTCAATTCTTTTATAAGTTGAAAAAGAAGATTAACCAGATATTAGTGTCCTATATTAGGATATGGTCATGCATGCAACGGGCGGCTGCGTGGAGGCGAGCACACACGAAGGACACGAAGTCAGACACGCGTACGCTTGTTCCATGCACCGCGTCTTCTAGGTCGCCGGATCTTATTGAATGGCTTTAGATCGAACCAGCGGGCCGATCCAAACCCCATCTATCCAGCCAATCAGCGCATCACATGCCCACGAGCCAATCAAATTGCAGAACGAGCACACACGCGGATCGGTGCGTCCCTGCGCACACGCGGATCGGCGTGTCCGATCCAACCGTTCACTCACCAGCGATCAACGGTCCGGAAGGGGAGGGGTTTCGGATTGGGTTTCCGGGGTTTAGGGTTAGCGATTTCAGGGTTTTCAGGGTTTAGGGTTAGGGTTTCACTCAGCTAGGGTTGAGCATAACTAATTAAAAAAATCAAAAAATATAAAACTTTCGCACATTGTCGTATTATGCAACTAAGTGCCATAAAAATATAAAACTTGGATTTTGAGTTGGTCAACGTTTTTTGTGAGGTTTGACCAAACATTAAAATGAGCATAATAATCAAAAAAATCGTAAAATGTGAAACCAGCGCACATTGTCGTATTATGTGACATTGTTACGATATAAAATAATAAACTTGGTCTATGTGTATTTTATGAGAAAACCTTCACACAAATGACTTACCACGATCGATGTTGCAGAGAGTTCAACTCAAAGTGAGGAGAAGTGGTTTGGATTTGGAACATGAAATTTTCTAAAACCTCACCAAAGCTTCATTTTGGAGTGACTAAGAAGGATCCAGGCTTAGTTTTTCATTTTCATGTTTCCAACTTGTTTAAATGTTGGTCAAACTTAGGTTTGACCAAAATTGAAATGAGCATAAAAAATTAAAAAAAAACAAAAAAAATGAAAAACCAACGCACATAGTCTTATAATGTTCATATACTAACGATTCAAGTTGATAAACAAGGTATACATACTTCAGACGAAAATTAATGGATCTTGGCTCATATCACCCAATCTCAAACTCCGTCGCATTCAAATGAGCATAAAAAATTCAAAAATAATCAAAAAAATGAAAACCAACGCACATAGTCTTATAATGTCTATACTAACGATTCAAGTTGATAAACAAGGTCTACATCATTCAGACGAAAATTATGCATCTTGGCATCTCAAACTCCATCGCATTCATGAGCATAAAAAAATCAATAAAATCAAAAAATGAAAAACCACATCACATAGTCTATATATATGGAATAGATGTGTAGGTAAGTTATTGGCTGATTTAGACAAGGTCGAAAAAAAACCTTGCTTAGAAATGAGGTCATTTACCTTACCTTTGGTGCTCTTTTTAAGACATTTTTCATGAATGTGAGTTTACTTCAAAAAAGGGCTCGGATTGATGACCAAGTTAGAACAAGCAAGTTCACCATAGTTTTGAAAGCATTGCAACATCCAAATAGCATGTCAATTTTTAAGTTTGGATCAAATTTGAAGTTTGCTTCACATATTTCAATCACACCCATTTGGCCCTCATTTTGACACGACTTGCTCAAAACATGTACCATCATCATCCAAAAACACCATTAAAACATAGTTGTAGCATAGGTCCAACAGCACTCAACATAATACAACATCATTCATAATGTTCATAAATTCTACTGATTCCAACTCAATCTACAAAGCACGTCGGGGCTTCTTTACTTGGTTCCAACTCAATCATAAATTCTACTTGTTCCAACATAACAGAATCTGCTAGTTACCATAAATAGAATCCATAAATTCTACTTGGTTCCAACATATAAATATGCCATTACACCCACCGCGTCAGCCACATCTTGGATTTCAGCCCGAGATGCACATCGTAAATTCTGAACACATCAGAGTAGAGCCTCTCTTCTTCATCCCCACAATTGGAGTCATCAGGCTCCACTTCAACAGGACCCTTCTGCTGCTGCCCACGCTTGTCGAGCCAGCACATCCTCGTGCACTACCTGAACTTTTCGGCTGGAGCTGCGATCACGACGACATGGTGCTGCCCGGAATGGTCCAACTATCGACACAACCACATCATTTTGGCAGCCTCACATGAAATTCTCTCTCCCTTATGCTTAGCAAACATGGTAGCGAGCTCTCATCATTTGTAACTTTCACCATTTATTTTCCCCATCGTAGTATTTGAATTTCCACTTCATCATGCAAAACCCCAAGGATATGGGCTGCAAATTACCTCCCCAAATTGTCTAAAACTCCAATTGCAATCCATTGGCAAAGGATAATCGAAACCTTCCGCGAATTTCTTCTTATTCTTTGCATCCCGAGGTACCGGTCCCTTGTAATATTCACCAAGAAAGCAACCGCAATTCCATCCTAACCCACGAAAAGCAGAGACGAATTCAGCACACCAATAGCAAAATCAACTAAAACCAATGGCGTCTCATGTCTAATCGAATGTTCAAATGCACAAGCGAGCTCAAACTTACCACTCGGGAACCAGTCGTGGACGCGACGGGTCTCCGGCCCGACGTTTGCCTTGCCAGCTACTCCGAGGTCAATGCCGCTCGCCATTTCACCCTGGAGTTAACCCTCTTACTTCCTCTGCCTCATCAGCCCCAGCGCTCCCGCCGGGCGCACGGAAGGAGCCCCCGCCGCGGGTCGAGCAGGTGGCGGGCACAGTGGCAGAACGAGCAGTACAAGCTGGTGGCGGTGGACCTGGTGGCGGTGGAGCACGTAACGGTGGAGCACGTTGGTGGTGGAGCAGTTGGCTATATACGCGGGACGGACGCAGCGGCGGAGGTGGTGGCGGCGCAGGTGGTGGCCGTTCGGGAGCAGAGGTGGTGCACGGACAGATTGGGGGGTAGGGTTCAGGTCGTTATTTTTGGAGCCGATGCGCGGTCCCACCGTAAGATGTGGAACCACTTCACTAACGCCTACCGACGAAATCCGCTTCAGACTGGCCGTTTGGCCTCGCCATGCAGCTGCGACTGAAGTAGTGACAAAACTGAGCACCATTTGGAACTAGTGGCAAAACTGAGAGTACCAAGCCTCTAAGGGCAATCTATTAAATGACCCTTAAAATTATCAAGCCTAGCTAAAAGGCATAAAATAAAAGCGCTTATGGGAGGCAACCCATTTTTACC
>QRDG01000311.1:176085-253726 GCA_012064385.1 Puccinellia tenuiflora | reverse complement strand
TCTGGACACCGCACCGAAATTTGTGCTACCCTGCCAAACTACCTATGCCGGCAGTTTTAAGTGCCGGGATTGACCGGTGCCGGCAGTTCTGCTGCCTCCATGTAATTTGTTTATTGCCGGCAGTTAACAGCCGGGACATTCTATTTTTGCCGGCATATAGTATGCCCTCTCCAATCTTTACCGGCAGTTTATTTTTACCGGTAGTTAAACTGCCTCCTCATGTGGATTTTTGCCGGCTGTTCTTTACCCCCAGATTTGACCCATGGTGTAATGTGTGTCCCTATTTGGTTGAGGAGTTACAGGAAACAAAGGAAACTTAGTAGCGGGGATTGTTGCGGTGTTTTGGGGTATTTGTAAAGCTTGGAATCATGCTTGTCTTCATGGCAAGTGGCCCAATGAACACTTCTTGGGTATATTTATAATTTGCTACTGGATTCCGTGGCGGAGTATTTGTAGCTGAAATAGGACGCAAGGGACATACTCACTTTCTGTGACAAATTCTTGGAGCATGTGGGGATGGAGTCTTTGAAGGATGAACATACTAGTCAACATGGGTTCCGAGATTGACGTTGTGAAGTGTTGAGGAAAATTTTTATGGATGTTGAAGAATCTAGGGAAATCATGTACTACTCCCAAGCTCGGTGCAGGGGGTATTCTGAAGGCGATAGACAAATGAATCTAGAATGTAGGTTGTAATAGTGTCTCTCTCTAGTTCTACATGTATTTTCTTATTTGTTCCCTTATGCGCTAGTCTAAAATGATCGTTGATGATGTTCTGTATGTTGTGTTGTATTGCAGATGATACTTTGTATTTTTTTTATTCATCAATGAAATGTGGGGGTGACCCCTTTTATATAGAAAAATACGATGTATGATAATGGTGGTAGTACCGGCTATGCAACGTATTTATAGAAGCTGTAAAAACTTACTTCGTCAATGAATCTCAATTGTCCGATTCAGCAAAACCTGCTTGTAGAGATGCCCTATGGTTTGTGCCTTCTCCATTCATTTATGCCCTATATAACACAAGAACTCTGGCAGCGTTTTCCTCGACCCAAAGGCTCTTACGGGAAAATTTCCATTGTGATAACATAATATCCATCTGTTGTTAACATAATACTCATTTCTTAAGGAAAATTTCCATTTTAAACTTCACATCAAATTACCTATTCACCCTTGTAAACTATTGCTTTCTATGACAGGAATGGGCAGACGATAAACTTGAAAGTGAAATTGATATTTGATGGATACTATGAACAAATAAGATCTCTAAAGCCATCAACAAGTAGAAATGAAAGGTGTGTATATATGGTCGTCTAACTAGATTTTTTATGTATTCTCTTATAACTATGCGTGATATATGCATGCTTGGTTCTTCTTTTTCTACAACTGGCTTTCCAAAACAATATTGTATTCCTTACCTTTCTCATGAATGGGCGTCCTGCTTTTGCACTTTGTCGAGGATAAGTGAGACAACAGAACAGAAATAGAAGCTACCGGATTCATGCTCGCTAAGGAAAGCTCTTCTTCTTTAGATCCTGAAAACACAAAAATATGTAAGAAGGAGCAGTAGTAGTAGGAAGACTTAAGTGACTTCGTTCATTTACGTTGAGATAGACGAGTTACTAAATTTTCTAATTTTTTTTTCACCATGGTGGGCAACCGCCATAATGAGCGATTTTTGTTCCTCCAGCAACACCTTCTTCCTGTTTTCAATAATGCAAATTTTGTTATGAAGATGAAGTATATAATTGTGTATATAACCTGAACCAGGATCAATGGCAGTGAGATACTGGAGGAAGGTGGGCATGGGCAACACTTCCTATTAGGACATAGTGGAAAAGATATTGCTTCATTGTTAATGCTATCAATCTCTATTAGTGTCTCTTTCTTCTATATCATCGTTCAAGGTTTTTGCCTTACATTTCCTAATTTGCTTTTTATATTTTTTTTATTGAAAGCTCATGGTATTTTTTCTTAGACCCTGAAATCGGTTTTTTGGGTAAAGTCAACATTCATATCATAAGGGGGTAGAAACCTAAATACAAGGGTGGGAGGGGTATGTTAAGGGACATACCAGATCTTGTGTATTGACCAATTTATAAAGGAAACTGCACTCTAGAATCGGTTTTTTCCTTTACGGATCTATACCTCTTATAAAGCAAAACCCCCACTAAGTTCATTTTTGATTTTTCATCTCAATGCAAGCTATCCATATCATCCACTCTTTTAGCCTATCAATTGTCCATGTCATCTCCACTAATTTTTATTAATTTTTGTATGCTAAATCCACATCATCAATCTTTTCTATTATTTAATTGTAGATGCTAATAATTTTTGACACATATATATTTTGTGTCGAATAAATTTAGTACCTCGACTATGACAAACTGAATTTTGCATATTCGTATAGAGAACTTAATGTATCAAATTTCTCATGCTCTTTTATTTGAAGTATAAGTGTCTAAATAGATTTCCGCTGCAACGCGCGGGGTATCTTCTAGTTTAAATTTATGTTGAAACCTGCAATGGAGAAATTATCTTAAATGACTTGTTTATTGCCGAATAATTAATTCTCGTAGCCGACTTCAGCCTTTTCATGTGTTGAACAAAATGGTACTTATCTGGTGTTGGAAGTTTTCTCTTCCTGATAGAGAGTGATGAAACTACGCCTTACTATTCATAAGTTGTTGTAAACAAAGATCTAACCGTATACCTGAGGTTTCAAGGGGTATAAATGCAGAAGCGGAGCTCGGAAAACTAAGGAAAAGACAGATGAAATTCAAAAGTAAGTAGGCTTACCTTATCTACATCCAATCATTTACGACAAAAATATCATCAATGAGGTCTCTTGCAAATGACATGGTTTCTTATCCATACACACAAGCGACATCGATCAATTCCTGCCCTGGCATGAAAGCAAAATGTGTGTCTTCTGTCACAAAGACGAGGCTATTAAGCACTTATTCTTCGAGTGTTTGCTACTTCTATATGGTCAATCATCCAGATGGGTTCTACCTTGTACCTGATGGCGTGTTGTTGGGAGACCCCAAGAGGAAGGTATGATGCAGCACAGAAAAAGTTTTCCCTTGATTACAAAACCAAAGTTATCGAATCCAGTAGGACTTGGAGAAGGCTTAGCAAGGTGTCAATCCACTCTGGTGCTTGTAGATTAATGCAGACCTGCACACAATAACAAACAAACTATTTTGCCCCAACAAAACAGAGAGGTTGTTAATCTCTCCGGCTTGCCAAACACAAAGAATTAAATGTGTGGATGTAAAATATGATGATGATGAAATATGACCAGCGAGCAAATGATGATGAAAATATATGAAAACGGTTGTAAGCAATGTAATAAAATAGGACCGGGGTCCACAGTTCAGTAGAGGTGTCTCTCCAAAAGACATACATGGTGGGTAAACAAATTACAGCATGGAAATTGATAGAATTGTAGGCGCACAACAAGTCTATCATAAAACAATATAGTTCATCGCTTCATCTAATATGGGCATTACGTCAAAATACATAGACCGTCATCCAACTGCATCTATGACTAATAATCCACTTTGGGATCGCTATCCAGCATGTCACCCAAAAGTATTAAGTTGCAACAGATCATTGTAATAAGCAAAGTGCATAATGTAAGCAATGTAGATAACACGAAGAAATCACACCGCTATTTTCTCCCTAGTGGAAACAACACATTTCTAGCCTTGACAGTTCCTGTCACCGAACTCAGACAAAGAGAGGCATGAACCCACTATCTAGCATAAAATACTCCCTCATACAACACTAACAATTACTCGGCCAAAGCAACCACTAGCACCAGAGAGAATGCAAGATCATAGATGAAACACATAACTGAACAAAAGTAATGACTTCCACAATTCATCGGATCCATGCAAACACAATCATGTAGCAATTACAAATAGATGATCTTGATCATGATAGGCAGTTCACAAGATCTAAGCAATGGAGTACAAGGAGGAGAGACAACCATCTAGCTACTGCTATGGACCCTTAGTCCCGTGGTGGACTACTCACGCATCACTCCGGAGACAGACATGGTGATGTACATGCCTCCGGCGTCGATTCCCCTCTCCGGTAGGGTGCCGGGAAGAGCTTATGAACCCTCCCAAATTAGGGTTTGAGATGGCGGCGGCCTCTGATGTATTCTGGAAATTGTGATCCGCTCTCCTCTGTTTTTAGGTCAGAGGGGAATTTATAGGCGAAGGGGCGACGCGAGGCGATGGACAGGGGCCCCAGGTGGGCCCCATGCGCGGCCAGGGGGCGCGGCCAGGTGGCTCCTGGAGCCCCTATGCCTCCCCTCCGGCTGTCCTTCGGGCTCCGTCTTCATTTCATATTGGAAATAATTCCCGTAAATTTTGAGAGCAATCCGAGAAACTTCTCAGAACAACTTTTCTGAAACAAAATGACTGCAGAAAACAGTAACTGGCACTAAGCATCTTGTTAATAGGTTAGTCCCATAAATTATGCGAAAATGATATAAAAACATTTTAAAAACATGTGGCACTGATATATAATCAAACATGGAACATCAAAAATTATAGATATGTCGGAGATGTATCAGTACCCACCACGAAGCATTGCAAATATTTTTGGCAATTGGCTGAATGGTGTGGATCATAGATTCAAACGACTTATTAGGTGGGAGCGTTAGCCGTTTTATGATCACTTTGGCTGTGTAGAAATGATAAGATTTTTAATGATAAAAATTTGTCTCTCATACAGGTTATCTACATACTGCTACTCTCCGTTCGTGGTCACTGTTGCAACGTGTGGAGCATCGCGACCTGTTTACGGAGATGTGTACAAGACTGGAGGATACAGCGAGGGACTTTTTATCCCAACATGGATGGCAGCATAATTTGCGCATCGGCCCTCCAGCACCATTGGCGTTTTTAGAATTTCTCATTATGATATGTAACTCACTTTTTTTTGTCGTACTGTTGGTCTTGTGTCGGCTGTGTGCATCCTAATTATGTAGAGGCCGGGTATAATACTTAAAACTTTTTAAGTAATAAAGCTCTATTTATCGAAAAATAAGATGGACGCATCCATTTATAGAGAGTAGAAGGCTACGCCGAGTGTCCAGGAGGAGCATGTTGGGGTTATGCCGAACAGGTGTCCTCACAGAGAAGACTAAAAGCCAGCAGACCAGGGTGGCCCAAAGTGGTGGTAAGCCGAATCCGGCTTACCGGGCGGCCCAGTATGCTGAAGCACAGGAGGCCCATCCGGCTAAGGGAAGACTCTAGAAGCCGGCCTGCATTGCGGAAGACTTAGCCCACAAGGCAGGGCCCAAGCCGGATTAGAGTAGGACTCTGTTCTTAGTCGGTTAGGTTTCCTCCTGTAAGCCTAGGGTCTGGACGCCTTTATAAGCCGGCCCCTGGGATGCCTTAGGGCACGTAAGCTCTAAACCTCAATTCAGTGTAACTCGGCGATATTGCCTTATAGTGAATTATAGCAGCACGTAGGATCTCGCCACCGACGTGAGATCTAAAGCTGGGTAAACCCGTCTCTATGTCGCCGGATCACCCCACGTCTCCAAAACCCCTCTCTCTACCTAGCTCGATGGCACCCCTGCCGCGGCTAGATTCGACAATACCACGACAGTTGGCGCCCACCGTGGGGCAGGAGACCTCCGGGGTTTCGATCCGTCCAGGAGCCGCAGGCGGAGTCGGCGACACCATCGCGGTCGGCATGGTGAGCTACTTCGACGAGTCAGGAGCCGGCCACGTCTTCAACGACGGCCTCTGGACGCTGGCAAAGGAGGATCCCGCCGGCTGGTCCACGGTGTCCATCGGCGGTTTCGACATCTTCGTCGGCTTCACCGCCCAGGCCTTGGACGATCTCGGCTTCACCTCGAGCTTGCCCACCACCCACCCAAGCAACCTCGACGAGGAGTCGGATCTGGACTCTGACGAGATAGCCGATCTGGATCTGGCTTTCGACGCTGACGACGAAGACTCTGAAGATGACGCAAGTTCCAACAGGGCGGTGCCGGACTTCCACTTCGTCGGCGTTGTAGGAGAATCCGGCTCACACGAGTCGATGACTGAACCTGAGTCTATCCTCCCTGCACTGCAGTCTGGGATTGATTCAGAAGCCGGATCTGGGGACACCGCTCATATGGAGCAGGACCTCGAATCTGAAGGAGAATCTGACGATTTTAGTCAGAAAGTTGCATCCTACTTAGGACGCCCTACCGAGGTCTTGATGGGAAACGTCTCGGATCGTAATGACGACCCCAACACCTCGAAAGCCGCCAATGGCGAAGAAAAAAGTCCTCAAGCCGGAAATCTCAAGGCGGATTTTGTTCCACCACTGGCTCCATTGAAGGGGTCAGCTAGAGTGCCGGCTGAAGGGGATGATATCGATGCTACGGCCGGCGAGGCAGCAGAGGAGCACGAAGAAAGGATGGCGAAGTACAAGCAACTTCTAACGCCACTTCCTCCTAACGCATCGCTGGACGACATTGAGAAGCGCCGCATCCTGCTAGAAGAGCAAGCAGCCCATATAGCAGAGCGCGAGGTCGAGCTTACAAATAAGGAGACGGAGTTCATCCGAAAGCAGAGAGAAAAAGGGGCTGACGATGTTTTCCGTCCGGCTCGTGATAAGAACCTGCATAAGAGGTTGGATTTCCGCAGCAAGTGGGAAGCCGACCATGTCGATTCAGTCTGGAGGAAGTACCACCACCGACGTGACCCGGTGACAAATCTGTGTTACTTCAATACCCCAGCCAAAAACATGGAGGCTGCCCAAGAGGTCATGTTCGACAAATCGTTGGATCGTGACGCTCGGCTTAAGTATTCGGCTTATCTACTGGAGGTTGCATAGCAGCAGCAGAACGATTCGCAAGTCAAATCAGGACGGCTTGTTGATGATTCTCGCCTTTGCAAGTCAACTGCCAACAAGCCAATGGCTGCTGCCCCTGCCGACCCAAACGATGACCCGGCCGGCTCAAGCAGCCACAACAAAGGCGGCAAGGACCCGAAGGACAAGCAGCCTAAGGGCGAGGAGTCTCGGACAGGTTCTTCACGCCATCGTGAAGCTGGTCGGGAAAGACATCGGAGCCGGGAGCGAAAGGAGGACCCTCGTAAGGAAAAGGCGACACCACCCCGTCAGGAGCGACGACGTAAAGGGGAAAATCAACCCCGAAGGGAGGATAACAGAGGTCATATGCCACCTCCACCGCGCAAAGAGGGAGATAACCCTTCCAAATACATACCCCCTCCACGACGGCAAAGGACTCCAAGCCCTCCGCGTAATGCAAGCCGGGCGAGCCAAAGCCGTCACAGGGAAGAACCAAGACAAGAAAAGTCGGTTGCTAAACCGCCATCAGCCAATGATGTTCGAAGCCTAATCGAGGAGAGGAAGTCGGCCAGAGATGCCCAATACCTCGGCCCCAAGTGTTTTGGCAGAACAATCAGAGAGCAAATTCTACCTCCCACTTTGTCGAACGTAACAAAGATGGTTGAGAAGTACAGTGGTACGGCTAATCCTGAGACCTGGCTCTCAGATTACGTCAGTGCCTGCGACATATATCAAGGCAGTGCCGACTCCGCAGTGCGATTTTTGCACCTGATGTTAACCGGGACGGCACGTATGTGGATTGAATGTTTGCTGGAAAGGACGGTTCATACCTAGGGTGACATGAAGCGTGTTTTTATCCAGCACTTCCAGGGCACATATAAGCGCCCAAAGTCGATTTTCGACTTACAGTGGTGCGTGCAGCAAAAGAACGAGTCTAGCCGTGAGTTCGTCTCACGATGGAGTGAAATCAAGAACGCTTGCGAAGGCATCTCAGAAACTCAGGCGATCCATGCTTTCAAGCAATCTCTGAGGAAGGGGACGACTTTCCGCTTCATGATCTACAGCGACGAGTCGGAAACTTTGGGGGGCTTACTTGCTTGTGCAAACAAGTACGCCGCCGCCGATGATGACAACAGGGAGGATGCCGAAAGCCGCCGACGCGAGTCCGGAAAAAAGAAGATTGAAAACCAAGCCGGCCCTTCTCACGAAGTCGCTACCGCCTTTGGAAAGGGTGGCTCAAGCAATGGCAAGTGGCAAGGCAAGAAGCCGGCAAATAACCAATCATCCCGGCCACCAGCGGTGAAGTATGACGACATCAAGCACAACCCCTGTGTCCATCATCTGAGGCCAGATGGAACAAGTTCTCACACGCTCCAGCAATGTCACATCAATCGAGACATCGCCAAGGACCCCAAAGCCGACAAGTCAAGGAACAAGCGCAAGTCCAGGAAAGACGACAAAGAGAAGGAGGAAGCTGCTTCAGAGTCGGATGATGCGGCCTCCAAAGAAAAAGGCAGCAAATTCCCTAAGCATGCCGAAAGTCTCATCGTCAACTTAGCAACGGATTCTTCACGCAAAGAAAAGGCGGCCTGGCGAGAACTCAACGCTACGGTGCCAGCAGTTCCTCAATATCTGGATTGGTCCGACACACCCATCACATGGGATCGTAGCGATCACCCGGATAGAGTTCCTACAAAACGCACCTACGTCTTAGTCGTCAGCCCAATAGTCGACAAGTACAAGTTGACAAAGGTGCTAATGGATGGCGGTAGCAGTATCAACATACTTTATGCCGGAACGTTGAAGAGGATGCGTATTTCCGAGTCACAACTCACCCACAGTACTGTGAAGTTTCATGGGATTGTGCCGGGACGACAAGCCGCCTCGATGGGGCAAATTACCCTGAAGGTCACCTTTGGTGAAGCCGATAATTTTCGGACTGAGGACATCTCTTTTGAGGTGGTTCCCTTCAGAAGTGCGTATCATGCAATCTTTGGACGTCCGGCTTTCGCCAAGTTTATGGCTCGGCCCTGCTACATCTACAGCAAGCTGAAAATGCCGGGACCAAATGGCATCATCACAGTTAAGGGAGACTTCAAGAGAGCCAAGGAATGCGAGGCCTCCAATGCCGTCCATGCTGAACAAGAAATTTGCAGGGAAGAGTTGGAGGATCTGAAGAAAACAATTGGTCCCGATGAGATGCCGGCAACTGAAAAGCCGTCCTCTAAGGTCGACTCAAGCTTCAAGCCAAAGGATGACACCAAGAAAATCAAGCTCTCAAAGGATGATCCGACAAAGGAGGCCATCATCGGTGCCGGCCTCGACGACAAATAGGAAGGCGAGCTCGTCAAGTTTCTCCGTGAGAACCGGGACATATTTGCCTGGTCACCATCTGACATGCCAGGTGTCCCGAGGAAACTTGCCGAGCACTCCCTAAAAGTCAACAAGGACGCAAAGCCGGTCAAGCAAGGCCTCCGCCGGCTCGGAACTGAGAAGCGCAAGGCGGTTGGAAAGGAGATCCTAAGGCTCACAGCCGCCAAATTCATTCGTGAAGTTGTCCACACTGATTGGTTGGCAAATCACGTGCTAGTCCCAAAGAAGAACACCTCTGAGCTGCGTATCTGAATTGATTTCACCGGCTTAAACAAAGCTTGCCCTAAGGATCCGTTCGCCTTACCGCGTATCGATCAGGTCATTGATTCAACTGTCGGCTCAGAGATGCTATGTTTTCTGGACGCTTATTCGGGTTACCATCAGATTAAGATGAAGGAGTCAGATCAAATCAAGACGTCCTTCACCACGCCATATGGCAATTACTGCTATGTCACAATGCCTTTCGGCTTAAAGAACGCTGGTGCTACTTACCAAAGGTGTATGCAGCGGTGTTTGGACAAGCAGATTGGCCGCAATGTTCACGTCTACGTCGACGACATAGCGGTCATGTCGAAGAAGCGCGGCGATCTTATCGCCGATCTGTCGGAAACCTTTGCAAATCTAAGGGAGTACCAGATGAAGCTTAATCCGGCAAAATGCGTCTTCGGAGTACCCGCAGGCAAGCTTCTGGGCTTCATTGTTTCCCAAAGAGGAATTGAAGTTAACCCGGAAAAGATAAAGGCGATTCAGAACATCGAAAGGCCGTCTTGTCTAAAAGACATACAACGGCTTACGGGTTCCGCCGCGGCTGTAAGCCGATTCATTAGCCGGCTGGGCGACAAAGCGTTGCCATTGTATAAGCTCCTCAAAAAGTCGGACAGTTTTGTTTGGACAGAGGAAGCAGAGGCAGCTTTAGCTCAGCTGAAGTATACATTGACACATGCTCCAATCTTAGCAGCCCCAAGGGAAAAAGAGCCGCTTCTCCTCTACTTGTCGGCCACGAATTTCGTCATAAGCGCCGTCATTGTAGTGGAGCGCCTGGAGGAAGGGAAGCAATGGCCGGATCAGCGCCCCGCCTATTTCATTAGCGAGGTGTTCTCAGATTCAAAGCAGCGCTACCCTCACTACCAGAAGTTAGCCTATGGTGTATTCTTTGCCTCCAGAAAACTACGGCATTACTTCCAGGATCACACGATCACGGTGGTCAGCAAGGCTCCATAAGGGAAATCATCAACAATGCCGACGCAACGGGTCGAGTCGCCAAATGGGGCATCGAGTTAACAGCTTTCGACATCCAGTACAAGCCGAGGACCGCCATCAAATCTCAGGTCTTAGCCGACTTTGTTGCAGATTGGACAGAGGCGATGGAAAGCACACCTTTGCCGGATTCTCAGTACTGGATAATGCACTTCGATGGCTCAAAGATGAAGGAAGGCTCGGGGGCTGGAGTAGTTCTAAAATCGCCTAAGGGTGATAAGCTCAGTTATGTCCTCCGAATCCACTTCAACGCCACCAACAATGTAGCAGAGTATGAGGCTCTCCTTCATGGTCTTCACATGGCTAAGGAATTGGGAGTACAGCACATCCTCTGCTATGGCAACTCGGATCTGGTTGTGCAGCAACTTGATGGATGCTGGGACACGAAGAGTCCCACAATGGCGGAATACAGAAGAACAGTCGATGAATTCGGCCGATGTTTTGCCGGCTTAGAGGTTCGACATATCTCCCGAGATGACAATGAAGCTGCTGATGCCTTGGCCAGAATAGGATCCAAGAAAAAGGCAGTGCCACCAGACGTATTTCTCCATCACCTTCACAAGCCGTCCATCAAAGGCGGCGATGAAGATTACCCCTTGTCGGCAGAATCAGTTCAGGTGTGCTTGGTAACCCCAGATTGGACCACACCCTACATTGATTTCTTGATTAATAAGAAACTGCCCAAGGACGACGAGGTGCTAAGCCGTCAAATTGAGCGTCGAGCAAAGGCGTACACGATTATTGACGGACAACTCTACAAGAGGAGCACATCCGGCATCTTCCAAAGATGCGTCTCTCCAGAGGAAGGACGGCAAATCCTGGAAGAAATCCACTCCGGCGAATGTGGGCATCACGTGGCGGCAAAGGCGTTAGTCGCCAAGGCGTTTCGGCACGGATTCTTCTGGCTGATGGCTAAGGAGGATGTTATCAACATCGTCAATACTTGTGAAGGGTGTCAGCGCTACGCAAAGCAGGTTCACTTGCCGGCTCAGGAGCTCCGAACGATCCCTATCACTTGGCCGTTTGCGGTCTGGGGGCTTGACATGGTGGGACCTTTTAAAACGGCAAGGGGAGGCTTAACCCACCTGCTGGTGGCGGTCGACAAATTCACGAAGTGGGTGGAGGCAAAGCCCATAAAGAAACTCGATGGAGCCACAGCTACAAAGTTCATCGTCGAGATTATAACTAGATTCAGCATACCGCATAGCATTATCACTGACAATGGCACAAACTTTGCCGTCGGTGAGCTAGCGAAGTTCTGCAGCCGATCAAAGATCCTGGCATCGGTGGCACACCCGCAATCCAATGGACAGGTGGAGCGCACTAACGGCATTATTCTGCAAGGTATTAAGCCGAGGCTTGAAACCCCTTTGCATCGAGCAGCCGGCGCTTGGGTTGAGGAATTGCCGGTGGTCTTGTGGAGTATTCGTACTACCACAAATAGATCAACCGGCTTCACCCCTTTCTTCCTCGTCTATGGTGCAGAAGCGGTGCTCCCATCCGACATGATCCACGATTCGCCTCGAGCAGCAGTCTACATCGAAAAAGACGCAGAAGAAGCACGTCAAGACGACTTAGACATCCTCGAAGAAGAAAAAGAGTTAGCTCTCCAAAGATCCGCCATCTATCAGCAAGATCTACGTCGCTATCAGAGCCGTAGAGTGCGGAATCGATCTTTTCGAGAAGGCGACTTAGTGCTTCGGCTTGTGCAAAGCCGGCAGCACAAATTATCCCCGCCTTGGGAAGGACCTTTCGTAGTCAGCAAAGTTCTGAAAAACGGGTCATATTATCTCCTCGACTTAAGGGATTCAAAGAAAAATCCCAGGAAGAAAGGTCGCAAGAGAAAAAGGCATGTAGATGACGACTTAGATGAGACGAAATGTCCGTGGAATATCGCTCAGCTACGTCCTTTTTACACTTAGAAATTCTATTGTAACCATGTCAATGTGATCATGAAATAAAAATTGGTTTCTCTCATGACGAATTCGAGAATCTGTACCATCCTTTATTTCCCTATGATCTTGTTGTTAGTTTGTTTACCCGAAATTGCCTGTGTTGCTCTCGTTGGTAAACTTTTTCATGTTGAATCCGCCTTAAGGTGATGAAAAATCAACGTTTTGCCAAATTAATGTTTTTCTGCTAGCTTTTTGCGCCGGGTTGCTTCAAAGCGTTTCGGCACCAAAAGGCGGCACTTGTTCTGAGTCTAAACAGATTGGTCATTGCGTACCCTATTGCTCAGCGAGTTAGCTTTGCCATAGGTTTGCCGGCGCTTAAAGGCTAAGGTGTCAAGGCCAGATTGAACTGAGGCATAAAATTGCAAGTTTGCAAAATATAAAGTTGATTAACATACAGCAAAAGGCTAAGTTATTTCTAGACATATACATTGTTTGGACGGCTTTACATATTGCCCATTACATTTTCAGGATAGCCGGCTCAACGAGCAAATTCGGCTCATGAAGATTTCTCCGCCGCCTCAGTGTCATCATCTGATTGAGCAGGAGTTGGCGGGCACGGCATTTCTTTGAAGATGGTGGTCAAGGAGACCATGTTGGCAATCTTGCTGGCATAGCCGGAGACGGAGCGAAGGATCATCTTACGATCTTGGTCGTCCAGGGGTGTGCCATCCTCCTTTTCCAGAGGGAAGCCGGACGCCACACGCCATGCTTCCGCCTCCGGGTAATGTGCCATCATTAAGCCCAAGGCCGTCTTGGCACCTCCACGAGCGCTGGATCGAAGCCATTCATCGAAGAATGAAGCCGCTTCGGCCAGTTCAGCTTCTAAGCTGGCAAGGTTCGTCGGGGGCTCAGGGTTGCCGGGAAAGAATTTCTCGGCAAGCTCTTTTCCCGAAGAAATAATCTTTGGGATGAGCTCCCCTACCTCCAGAATCCGGTCAAGCCGGTTTTCCGCTGTTAGCTCATGGCCATAACCCGCCGGAGCTGCAAAAGGCGAAGTTCAATTATATTCGGCTAAGACAGAAACCAATGAGTTTAAGTTATTTTAAAACTTACTCAGAAGCTGGTTGTCGATCGCCAACGATTCATCAAGGCGCCTGTTAAGCCGGTCCTGGATTTCATTGAAGGCATCCTTGTGGCTCTGCCTCTCTGATTCCAGAAGTTGTTCGGCTTTGGCAAGATTCTTCTTGGTTGTATCCAGCTCCGCAGCCATCGATTGATTAAGCTTATTCAGCTCAATATTTTCGTTGCGGAGCCGGTCGACAATGCTGGCGTTCTCGGCAAGCTCCTTGGCTTTGATGATGGCTTCTGCAAGACAAAAATGTCAGCAGTATAAAAGAAAGCCTGGAACTCAAACCTAAGGATTCGGCATTTGTACCTTGGTATTGAACCCGGTCTGCCTCAAACCCTTCGATGATGGCGTCTTTGTTCGCCAGTTCAGTCTTGAGCCGGCGCATCTCCTGATTTCGCACACCCAAAGAATTGATGGTTTCAGCGCCAATGTTTCGATGGATCTGCGTAAGGAATCGCTAAAAGCCTAAATCTATATTTACAAGTTAAGGTGGCTACAAGACGAAATTTCATGACTAGGGGGCTAAGTGTGTGCATGCGCATTAACTCGGATCACTATGACGGCTAGTTTTAATAACTTAACCCGGCATAGTGCTCGGGGGCTACTGGTAAGGTATCTTACGTGGTAGTGCTCATGGAGAAGCGTCATGCCGGCCTCAAAGCTATCAGCAAAGTAGTTCTGCCGATCTTTAAGAATCTCAATGACATCAAAGGTGTCATAGGCCTTGGTGTGATCCGGCTCGTCGTCCCGGACGGTTGTTCCCTTCTTCTGGGGAAGCCAAGGTGCCTTCATGAATCGGCTCATGAATTCTGGCTTGATACGCCCCTCCTCATCGAAGGCTTCGGCTTTGATGGGGGGAAAGGTTGGGGCATCATTAGCCGGAGCTTCAGCCCTTGGAGAGGAGGTTTCAGTCACTTTCCCCGTCATCTCCGTCCATTGTGTGGGGGGAATGACCCCGGCTCTCCCAACAGGTGGAGCCGTCACCATGATGCGCGTGTTCTCCTCTGTTGGGTTCGGCTCTGGAACCGGAGGAGTTGGTGGAGGGATGGCAGGAGAGGTTTTCTTCCTTGTGGCGACCGTCTTAGTTTTCAACGGAGCGCCTTTCTTCAGCCTGCAAAAGTAAAAGATGTTTAGCAAATCCGGCATTACTGCAAAGGAAGGAGGAGATCTTGCCAGTCGACTTACTTTTTGCTGGGGATGTTTAGCCCAGCGAGTGCGTCATCATCCTCTGACGGCTTAGCGCCGCTGGTGGTCGTCTGGCCCTTCCTCTTCCGGCTTTCTGCAGTAGGCGAGGAAAGGGAGATGGGCCGCGTGGGTGCCTTGCTGGACGACGGCTTGCCAGTAGGGCGGACATCGGTGATTCCGGGAATCTGACATATACATGTTAGTCCGACAATAGGCAAACCCGAATTCCTCAAAGAATTGAACTTTGGTTAGTCAAAGTACCTTTGGGGGAGGGTTGGTCGCCGTAAACATTGGCAACGATTCTTCATATTGTCGGCCTTCTCCAGGCCGGGCTTTGATGAGCTTGTTGAAGCGGGCTTCAAAGAGGCCCTGCTCCAAGTCTTTCTCGTTGATCCTCATAGGATAGAATTATCCGTGTACTCGCAGAGAAGGCGAGCACGATGTTGGAGGGGCTGGATCCGTCTCTTCATCCAGCAAATAATGGTATCCTCCCTAGTCAAGGGAGGAGAGCCGGACGTCAGTTGCGCAATCCTCGCTTGGAGGGCGGCATGTCCCGTCGGCATTACACCTGACGGCTTCTTCTTCCAGGAGGGTAGCGGCGTGCCGGCTTCGTCTGTGAAAGGGGCAAGCCCCTGCAGCCGGTTTGGTGACGCCACGTCCTTACAGTAGAAGAAGGTGGACGCCCATCCCTTTGCCGAATCAACGATTGGCACTTGAGGGTACCGGTCGATATCCCGGCGGCAGTTGAAGCTGATTGTGCCGGCGACCAGCAGCTCCTTGTTGATAGTTTGCCTCTTGACTAAGAAGCAACATTCGAAGAAGTCTAATCTAGGTCTTATGCCTAAATATCCTTCGAATAGCGCTACGAAGCCGGAGATGTACAAAAAACTATTTAGAGTGATGTTGTGGAGCTGGAGGCCGTAATAATCTAGAAGATTTATAAGAAAAGCCGAAGGTGGCAAGGAGAATCCCCTAATAACGTGGGAAGAGAGAAGTACCCGTTCGTCATTGACGGGAGTGGGACAAGGATCGCCTAAGGCGGACCTCCAAGTCGGCGCTAATTCTGAGGGTGGAAGGATGGCTCCGTCAGCCTCCATTCCCTTCAGCTCAGTCTTGTCGACCACTGAACAACCCCAATTGTGAGTCGGGTTGTTGGCAGCGCTTGTGGCACCCCCCTCTGACACAGGTCGCCAGAGAGGCGGTCGCCCCGTGCGCCAGCCCAGGATATCCGGACGCACGTTACGACAATGCAACATAGCGGAAATATCATTACACAATCAGGCCCAGTGGGCTACCAATGGTTTACATGGCCATCAAGGCCTGACATAATATCGTGGCCAAGTATGGCACGGGACAGAGTTTAACTGGCAGCGGAAGACACAGATACGGCGACGGCTTGGTGCGAATCCATTCCACAGGCATCTGGCTGGGCTACTGATCCTAGCACGCTCCTGCTCCATCTCCTTGCTATGGTAGTGGATGTATCCTCTCAATGTCTGGCCACATGAAAAGCCAGTTTGAGTACGGTGACGTACTCGCAAGTAAATAACCACAAGACATGAACAGTCAAGCAATCAGGCAACAAGTAGCTAGCAACAAAAATAATCTAAACAAGGCAAGTGTCTACTTACGACAGTCCAAGTGGGTAGCAACAAGGCAACACTACAAATCATGTCATAAGCAAATAACAGGGGTATCACCAGCACAGAGTCCAAGCCAGGTGGGGTTGGATCGTATACCGGTGATCACACAAGAGAACTTACCTGTGACGAATAACGGGAGTACCCATTGGTACCAAATATTAAACATCACCTGTCATCACCACTAGGCTCAACGGCCTTACCACATATGTCAAACTGCTAGGCCCACTGGCCTCATATCTCTGCTCGGGGCATGCACGGCTGACGTTGGCTCGGGCCTAACTCTAGGCTCCCAACGATCACGCCGTCACCCCCAAACGCGGGTAGCCATCCACGACTCAAGTAACATTCCCTGCATCAGCCTATTGTAATCAGGTTGTTCATCTTTCTTTCAAACCGAACTTAAGTTTAACCTCCGGACTCGACAAAGGACAATAGTGTGACCGACACTGAACTGTTCCATAACCTAGGAACAAGGCTAGCTGCTAGTTGACACACTCTCGAGAGGTTGCAGTTACCACCCATCTAAGTGCACCCTACTTAGCTAGGGCAAGATACACTTACATAACCGTTCACTCTACCAAGACACTCCCTGTATAGCTACCGACATAACTCTATGTCTTATGACGAAGTGAATCCGGCACGTCCCCAACTCATGAGCGACGCCTAGCTCCGGAACCTTCACAAGACTAGCCCCGACCACAACTATGCAGTATCCGACTAGACTTGCCAAGTGGGTAGCATCAAAGGAGGCCCGATAGGTTACATAGGCTATGGCTCTCCCATTTGGGCGACAGTGGTAGTGCGTTCAAGGTTCAGATTGGTGGCACTATGGACTGACCCTATCGAAGCTTGGAGGGGGTTTCATTTATTCCAGTTTCATTTAACAACAAGTCTAAACAACAGAGGATTAGTCCAACACAATAAGGATTAGTCCAACACAACAAGTATACTATATCATTTCAACATAAGACCATAAGCAAACATGAGCCACACAATAGTTCAAGCAATAAGCAACAATAATCATGCAATAATTCAGCAAAGATGAATAACTTCACCCGGGCGATGGCGGAGTTGCCTCTGGCCAGTGACAGCCACAGGTTGAGTAAAGAAAATAAAATAGCACAATCAACCGGGCGAGGACGGAGATACTTCCGACCAGTAGCAGCCACAGGTTGAGGAAGTAAAATAAAATAGCACAATTGGTTAGCGTCAACCGGGCGAGGACGGAGATACTTCCGACCAGTGACAGCCACGGGTCGACTACAAAAGTTAGTGGAGGCGTCCACGCGATCCCGTTCCTCCATTCCATTGACTGCGGCGGTTTCCCCAGTCCATCGTCGCCAGAATGGGGAGTGGTGCATGGTACCGTCCAACACACGCCACAACTCTACAGAAAAGTAGACGAGATTCAATCCACGTGGGCGGGGCCCAACATGTATTTAGTCGCCGGCCGGAACTCAACCCACACTTGATGGGTTTATCGTATTGCAGGAAAGTAAAGGTACATGAAATAATAATACTGAAAGTAGGCGAGACTCAATCCACGCGGGCGTGTAGTCTCCAAAATGAACCAAAAAGCAATCATAAGAAAGAAAGCATCCATTCCACTCGAGTATTAACTCGACGTGGTGTCAGCAATCTTGGCAAAAAGACCCAAATGAAAAGCCAGCGTCCCAAGCGTCGCAGTCAAAGCGGGCATACGCCAGCCAAGTTTGACGGAGGGAGAAGAAGCAAATAACTCTTTGGCAAATGCCCCAACTCCGAGGATCATAAGACGACATTCGTCCGCTCCTCACCTCGGCGAAGGAGAAGAAGCAAACAATCATGGGAACGCATGTTTTATAGTTATCCAGTTAGAGGGTTCGACACAGCCACGCAAATGCGAGGCGCACAAATTATTCACACGTCCTTCTAACACACACATGGATGATGAGTGAAGCATGGTGTCGCTAACTATACTGGAATTGAATCACGGCTTTGCTATCTAAGCTCGAAATAAACATAGCAAGCAAGTACACACATGGAATCATCTGCATCGAATAGCGCCAACATAAAATACCCCGCATGACATGATAATATGCAACAAACTGCACCGCTTGAGTGTTCATAGCAAGTGGTTAGCTTGCCTTCGAAGATCGACACCGATTGTCTTGGAGGGTCACGGACGTCACGATTTAGGGTATCGGTTTGCCGGTACCACGGGACACCTATGCAAGCATACAAACGTGCTCAGCATACAAACATCTTACAAAAATGTAAAACCTATACCACTGGATAGAGCTCTTCAAACTAAGAATTTACAAATTTGAATCACCTCGAACGGAGCTACGGTTCAAAAGATATGGACAGGCGATGATTAGCTATTCGCTGCTCACTCTGAAAAAAAAACAGAGCGGGCTGCTTTTGAACCGGGCTGGGCTGGTCGCGCACTTCCAGAAATACGCTTTCGCTAAGGGAGAGCGTAAACCTGAGAAAAAAATAAAGAGGCGTCTTTAGCTAGCCTCATATGGATCAATCGGGAGCTTCTTCTCCCTGGCTCACGTACGGCAGAGCTCGGGAGGAGACCAGCGCCGGTGACTGGCGGCCCGAGGGAAGACGCAGGCGTCGGGGGACGGCCACGCCGGGCCGGCCGCTTCCGTGGAGGAGGCAGGGATGCTGGGGACCGCGGTGTCACCCGCCGGGGTCGACGCCGCATCGGCCGCGGCTGGCTCCCTGGAAGACGCCGGAGACGGGGGTGCCGAGGGCGGTGGCGCGGTCGCCGTGCACCACCACGGCCGGGGTCGTGTTGGCGTGGGCGGGGACGGCCTGGGGTGGACGGGGACGGGGGGGTCACCGGTTGTCGACTCGGGTCGACGCGGACGCCCGCCACGGCGCGAGGCGCGGAAGGACGACGCGGAGAGGAGGACGGGGCCGACGGTGGGAGCGGACCCACGGTGCCACGCTGCGCCCAGGGGAGGCCTCGGCCTGGGGAGAGACGACCACGGTGAGGGGAGGCCCGAGGACGCACGGAATGGTGGCGGCCATGGCGACCGTGCACACCAAGCACGCCAAGCCCCCGGCTTCCTGGGAGTGGAGAGGGAGTGAGGAGAGAGCTGGGCAGAGAGGAGAGAGTGGAGTGCAGGGGGGAAATGGGGTACAGGGTTCAGGGGAGCTGCCATTTCCGGTTTTTATCCAGGGTGGTGACCAGGGTTGGGTCTTTACCACGGTGAAGTGTCGGTGACTCAACTAGGGTTAGGAGCGAGAGCCGGATAGGAACGTCGAGCTGGACGCGCAGTGGTGCACAGGGAATTCACTGGTGCCGGGGGATTAGGGCTTGGCAGATTTAGGTCACGCCTAATCGTGCGTCCGGGATGTCCAGAGCGCGACGCGAGCGACATCGTCGCGTTCCCGTTGACTCGGGGCATGAAATGGAAAACGGGTCGCACCACTGGGTTCGTAACGACGAGACCAACGCAACCAAACTAGAATGACTCAAAGGCGACAAACTTTTATGTATAAGTTTTTCAAAAAACCAGGGTTGCGCCAGGTGTTCGATGAAATGACAGAGGTCTTCCCCATCTCACAAAAATCCCCAAAATTCACAGTAGGCTAGGATAGGTGTATATAGTATGTTGGTGAAGTTTGAGCCCAATTGGGTACCTGGAGGTTGGTCAAATAATTTGGTGTCCAAAAATGCCCTAATGGCATGGGTATGCCAAATGCACCTACTCAAATGATATTGTCCTGATATTGTGGATATGGGGTTGTATATGGGATCTTGTCAGCTTGGCAAAGTGGCAATGCCAAATGATTTTGGTAGCTAGGGGTTGCTTTGGAAATTGCAATTAGGCAAGAAAAAAGCATTACAAGGGAAGTACCTCAAATATTGCTCAAATGAGGTTGGGCCAATGGAGTGAAATGTTCAGGAGGTTAAATTATGCACCTCACCAAAATTTCAGAATTTTTGGATGAGTGGAAGGTGTCCAAATAATTTTTGGACTGAAAAAGGCATAATAGAAATATGAATAAACTTGGAAATATTGCATGGGACTATGGAATATTTTTGCATGGGAGGGATGTATCTGTATGGGGGAACCATATGGTAGTTTGGTAGAATTTATTTCAAGCTATAATTGGGGTGGTGGCTTTTGGTGGGATAGATGGGAGGGGTTTTGGAGTGTTCAAATGGAATCAATGTTCGACCGGCAAAACAATGGCATGGAAATATGGTGGAGGTTGACAAAGATCAGGGATTATTGGGAAATTTTCTAAGAGAGCAAAACCAAAGTCAAATCAAAGACTATCTGGTTCAAAGAAAATAGTTTGAAAACAGAAAAAGTTTTTAGGCGCGAGAAAACATTACTAACATTAGGGACGAATTTTTCGGGATGTGACAGCGCTCTTGTTGCTGCCGGCTTCTTCCACTTCCTCCTCCTCCTCACCGACGCTCGCGTCTTCGACGGCGGCATCAGCAGCTGTGGCAGTGGAAGCCATCGTGGCTGCGGCTTCGGCTGCGGCTTTTGCCAAAGCCACTGTGTCGTGGCCCGAAACAGTGGATGAACTCACCGGAGTTGGTGAAGATGCAGGGGCAGCGGCGGATGGTTCGGTCACGGTGGCGGCGGCCGTGGATGTAGCTCCTCCCGTCGGCGGAGTCGGGCCGGCCGCGGCTGTGTCAACCACTGGAGAACTTGGAGCGCTCGATGCCATGGGGGTCGAGGAAGAAGCAGAGGAATTTGCGCTCGGGAGAGGAGATGAGATCTGGAGAGGAATCAGCTAGGGCTGCAAATGGCGTGGAGATCGCGGAGGAGACGATGCGGCCGTCATTTATAGTACTGCGCCGAGATGCGTGCAATGGTCAGCAGCCGGGTTACTCGCCACGTGTCTCGGATCAAGCCGTTGGAGACGGTTCCTTCTCTCTGACGCCTCGGTTCCAGCGCGGGAAAAACGGAAACTAGCCCATGCATTCAAAAGATGCTCCTCCACTTGCACTGCCGAGTCTGACATAACTGTCAAATCGGCGGACGCGTGTTGATACACACTCGAGTGCTTTTCGGCATATAAAGCCGGAACAACTAAAATCAACAAAGTTGTTCGACATGATTTCAGGTTTCTGGGAATGCTCCAAGACTGAAGACGGATGATGAATTTCCCGGACAACATATTGCCGGAAAATTGAAGCCACCCGCTGAAGTTCTTGAAGCTTTCCGGGGGCTACTGTTGGGGTTATGCCGAACAGGTGTCCTCACAGAGAAGACTAAAAGCCAGCAGATCAGGGTGGCCCAAAGTGGTGGTAAGCCGAATTCGGCTTACCGGGCGGCTGTAACAGCCCCAGATTAGTACCCTAAAATATGGGCCAAATTTTCACTTTTGCTTTGCATTGCATCATGGCATAATTATTTAAAATTTGCGAATCTAAATAAAGCAACACTTGGAAATTAAAAACTAGGGAAGAAAAACCCTTCCTAAATTTTCCAAACCAAATACAATACTCAATTTGGTAAAACCAATTGTTCTTGAGCCTCCAAATTGTTTAGGAAACTCAAGGATATATTTTGTAAATAATTTCCAAAGGCTAAGTCCTTAAAAATCAATTAAATAAATTTGGGAATTCAATTTGGTTCAATTCAAAGTATATTTTTGGAACCAAGTTAAACCTCCCTAAATTTCAAAATAAAAATATGGGGTGCTTCATTATTATAATATGAGCTTCCATAAATATTTTCATAATTTATTGAAATGCTTAGATGCTCCAAATAAATCTATTTTGGAAATTATCAAAAGTGCCCTATTTAAACTCCAAGACAAAATGTTGCTCAAAACATTTTTGTTTGCCACCCCAAATTTTTGTGGAGCTTCTAAAGGTCAAGGGGAGACTCTGTGAATTTTTACAGTTTTTATAAAAATACTTTAGGGCCTCTTTTTAAATCACTTAAGCAGCTGGACTTAAAAAGAAAAAACAGAATTTTGGAAATGTTTAAAAATCTGACGAGTGGGGCCCTCTGTCAGTCTCTCCTTCTCCCTCCTCTCTCCTCACACGGTGGCGCCATGGCACTGGCGCCATGCCGCACAAGCGGCCGTCGCTTCTCTCGCTCCCCTGGAGGTCAAGTGGACCTTACCGACGCCCACCTGCCCCCTCTCTCTTCCCATCCCCAGCTCCCCGTTTTCCGGATCGAGACCGACCCGTAGCGAGCTCCCGAGACCGACGCCGTTCCGCCGCCGTGTGCCGCACCTCGCCGTCGACTCCGGCCACCCCGGGACAAACCGACGGCGCCATCAGCTTCACCGCGTTCTCCTCTCTCTTCCCACCAAAGGAATCGAGCCGGGAAGCCCCGGAGCCGACGAATTCTTCCTCGACCGCCTCGACCTCGACCGACGCCGCCGAGCTTGATTCGGCCGCCTCCGGCCACTCCCGCCGTCGCCGAGGACCCCCACGAAACCGGGGTGAGTTCCTCGTCCGTTTGGACACCTTCCCACTCTCCCTCTCCCGCGTGCTCGCCGTCGCCGTTTCCGCGTGCCGGCCTGGCACTGGACCGGAGATTTGCAACCACCGGAATATCCGGTCCGTGGCAAAAACGGTACTGGCAACCCCCGGATTTTTGATACCGGATATTTTCCAGGACCCGGAATATCCGGTCGAAGACAAATTTTCGGCTAAGGACTAGAATTTTGTGGTACTGGAAGGCACCGGATTTTTGCCACCGGATATATCAACAGGGCACCGGAATATCCGGTTTACTAAGTTTTAAAAATTAAATTTAATTAAGTGATATCTTTTAAATAATGATCCAAATCTGACAAATCAAATATCAATTTGCTCAGAAAAACAATACCTATCTTTTGGTAACAATTTCATGCCTTTTTGAATAAATAATTTTTGCCTTTACTTATGAATACCTAAAAATGGCATAATAATACCAAATTAGGAAAAATTCATAACTTATTAAATAATTATCCAAAAATTTCGAATAAAATAGCAAGGTGATCTATATGTCAAATGCTATCAAACCATGCACTTATCACATCATGATCACAAATTTTTAGTTGATGTTATTCATAATTGGTTTAAAAGAATTAAATTCCTTGAATTATTTAAATTGCTATTTATTCATCGGTGTTCCGAAAATTACGAATGAGATACCAAAATGACCGGAATGACAAACCCTAACCATTACATGTCATGTTCATGCATATTGAGCTACTTCTCTAATAACTTAATAATTTATAAAGAATGTGGCCACTAAGATAAATATGGGGTTGGTTCCAAATAATTGCACTAATTATTTGGCTCCCCATTTAATGTTGCTATTTAAATTATATAATGATATCATTGCCTGAATTTGACATGTCATCATGTGATTGAGCATTGCACTTGTCCTCGTGTGATTTATTTGTTCTTTGTGTTATTTTTGGGTATCGATAGATTCCGGAGTTGAGGTCACCCCGACCTATCACGACGAGCAATACTACACGCCCGGGCAGCAAGGCAAGAGATAATCTAACCTTCTTGGCATACTAGCATCCTATGTTTTTATCAACTTATTTTATCCACCATAATATTGCATGCAATTCAAATGTCGTTTTTGTTCGAGACATAGAGTATCCTATGAATGCATGTTATTCCCCGAGCCAATCACATGTACCCCTACCTATGAACCCTAGTGTTGACGTGTTGGCCGGATACAAATATAATTGTTGGTTATATGCTTAGCCATGCCTAGAAATGCTTCGTTGAAATACTAGTTATGTCCGTTATTGAATACCATAATTATTGATGTTGATGGAATGATTCGGGCATGGTGGATAATTGTGATGCTTAATTAAAATGCTAAGACGGCTTGGGTGAGTTGCCATAGGGGATGGTGTTTTGCCTCACTCTAGCCCCTAGGTGAGAGTTCTTTACCTCTTGAACCAAGACGAGCGTGCTACCATTGGTGGGTGTATGGGCGCCTTACTGACCAAATAATTTGTGAGGGGCTTGTCAAGGGTCCTCTAGTTCGAGTTTCCATTTGCCGTGTGTGTGAGCGGAAAAAGAATTGATGAGGATGGTGGTGTTTAGGATGTGACGGTGGGGCAGGGCGCTGGGAGCGCTGAACCTGTCCTTCCGCCACTGATGGTCCTTGAGTAAGCCTCATGCATTGTAAAGGTCTAACCGCGCCCGCTCGCCGGCCTTCCCCGGAAGAGGGCCAATCAGGTGAGCCGGACGGTACCAGTGGGTAAATTAGTACACCCCTGCAGGGTTTAATCTTTTCGAAAAGCCGTGTCCACGGTTATGGACAACTTGGGAATAGACGATAAGATCATAGAGAATATTAACCTAATTGATATGGCAGCTAAAGGTTGCATAATCAACGTGTGACAAAGGTTCACTTCCTCGAGGGTGATTCGAGGGGGGTGCCTTGGTGGAGATGAGTGTGGTTGATGACAAAAAGGGTTCGATGAGAACCATTGATGACAAAGTTACTCTCTTATCCCCTTTATGAAAAGTATTCTGAGTAGACGACGCCTTGTGTCTTTTATCTCTTTTAAATGAAAATTGGCTTTATGCAAAACAAGTACACAAATAGCTTTAGAGCCTCCGTCAGTCATTGGGCCTATATCGCCCTACTAAACTTGCGAGTACATCGTACTCAGTCTCTCTTTGCTGCCTCTATATTTGTATTTTCAGAGGAGGACGACACTGAGCAGCTAGGTGGGTTCTTCGTTGACGTCGACTACTAGTCTGGGGTTCCCAGGTGGCAGCTTGGGACCGTGGAACAAGCTGGCTTGGGTGATGTTTATTGTAGGCCTCTTAGGCCATATACTTGCTTCTTGTTGTTAGACAACACTACCCGCTTCCGCTTGATAAATTGATGGTCTGTGACCTTTTGATGTGTAATATTTGTATTCTTCTCATTATATGAGTTGCTATATGTTTTGTGTCGTAGAGTCATGCAATGTGCCAGATTTGTTCCACAAGTCTTGATCTCTCTACTATACGGGGTAGCGATGTCTGTTGTGCAAAGCTCCTCTGTATAGTTTTGGGGTCGGGGCGCTACATCGGCCCAGTATGCTGAAGCGCAGGAGGCCCATCCGGCTAAGGGAAGACTCTAGAAGCCGGCCTGCATTGCGGAAGACTTAGTCCACAAGGCAGGGCCCAAGCCGGATTAGAGTAGGACTCTGTTCTTAGTCGGTTAGGTTTCCTCCTGTAAGCCCAGGGTCTGGACGCCTTTATAAGCCGGCCCCTGGGACGCCTTAGGGCACGTTCGATCTCAACCTCAATTCACTGTAACTCGGCGATATTGCCTTATAGTGAATTATAGCAGCACGTAGGATCTCGCCACCGACGTGAGATCTGAAGCTGGGTAAACTCGTCTCTATGTCGCCGGATCACCCCACGTCTCCAAAACCCCTCTCTCTACCTAGCTCGATGGCACCCCTGCCGCGGCTAGATTCGACAATACCACGACAACATTGCTAGTGGTGGTGCCACAAGGGGCAAAACCACTAGTGATGACTTTGCGGGAAAATCTAACCCCCACTACATTTTGTATGTTGATTATTATGGGGATATCTATGCTAAGTTTGTTGGTCCTAGAAATGTTCCTATTGCTCATTCTATTTGGGTTCCTAAGATCCTTGTTGCTAACAAAAGAGGACCCGTTGCAAAATGGGGACCTAAATCAAAGCAATGATTTCTTGTAGGACTATGCTTCCGGTGGGTAAAAATGGGTGCTTGATAGTGGATGCACAAAACATATGACCGGAAGCAAGGAGATAATGACGGAGATAAGACCAAATCTAAATAAAGCAACCGCTTTTGGAGATCGATCAAAATCCGAGGTATTGGGTTTTGGCAAGGTGGTAATCGCTAGGGATATCGCCCTAGTGAATGTCATGCTTGTAAAATCCCTTGGTTATAATTTACTTTCCGTTCGTGCACTTAATAAGATGGGCTTCACCGTCTTTCTTATATTGATGTTGTGGTACTCTTGTGGAGCAAGACTTAAAGGTCGCTTTCGTTGGGTACGTTGAAGATGATTTGTTTGTGGTTGACTTTTCGGGGAAAACCACTTCAAATTCGATGTGCCTTTTCGGAAAGGCTGACACGGGTTGGTTGTGGCATCACCGCTTGGCCCATCTCAACATGAGAACTTTGCAAAGTCTTCACAAGGGTGGCCACATTCTCGGACTAAAAGAAAATGTCTCTTTTGCCAAAGATCGTGTTTGTAGGGCATGTGTTGAAGGAAAGATGCATGATTCTCCCCATCCTTCCAAGACTATTATTTGATCCAAGAGGATCTTGGAGCTCCTTGATGGTGGATATTGATAAGTTGGGTGGTGCCCCAAGCGAAGGCGGAATTGTAGCTAGTAGCAGTTTTCCCTCGTTTAACAAACCGAGGTTTATCGAACCAGTAGGACTTTGAAATCAACAACGAGGTGAATGTTGAAGATCTCTGGTGCTTAACCTTCAACAGACGTGGACCTGCACACACTCAACCAAAATACTTTGCCCCCAACGGCGGAAAGGTTGTCAATCTTTCCGGTCTCGTAGAAAACAAAGCGGTTAATTGTATGATGAAATAGATAAAATATGAAAAGTTACCATAGGAATAATGATGATTAAAAGCAAATAAATGAGGTTGAAAACAATGTAAAAAGATGGACCGGGGGCCATGGGTTCACTAGTGGAGTCTCTCAAGTAAATAAAATATGCATGTGATGGGTGAACGAATTACAGCTAGGCAATTGACAAGATCATGACACAAACCCAATTTAGCTATGACAAAAAGGACATGATAATATTTATGGAGGCATCACGACAAGGAACAAAGACCGTTGAGTCCAACTGCATCTTTGTCTAAAACGTCCACCGTGGGATCGCTATCCAGCCTGTCACCCAACGGTATTAAGTTGCAAGCAACAGACAATTGCATTAAGTAAAGTGCATGAAGTAAGCAATACTAATATCAAAAGAGACATTAACACCGCTGTTTTACCCTTAGTAGCAACAGCACACCCTCGCCCTTAGACGTTTCTGTCACTCGTGCCCAGGAACAAAACGGGGCATGAACCCACTATCAAGGTCAACTTTCCGGTCAAGACGGGGACTCAAATGATCAAGATGATCAAGTGATACCTCCAAGATGCAATGAGGATATCGAAGCCCGTCATCGAGCTAGAGTTGCAAGAACCATGGAACTTCGTGAGCATACTCTTGAGAAGGTGATTGGTGATGTGAGAGGCAAGGTGTCCACCCGGAGGCAATTGGCAAACTTTAGTGATCATCAAGCTCACATTGCCATGGTGGAACCGAAGAAAGTGTCCGAAGCTCTTGAAGATCCGGATTGGTTGGAAGCCATGCATGAAGAGCTCAACAATTTCGAGCGCAATAAAGTTTGGAAGTTAGTTGAGAGGCCAAAGGAGTGCCGCAATGTTATTGGCACAAAGTGGATTTTCAAGAACAAGCAAGATGAACATGGCATGGTTGTGAGGAACAAGGCTAGATTGGTGGCTCAAGGGTACTCTCAAGTTGAAGGCATTGATTTTGGAGAGACCTATGCTCCCGTGGCTCGTCTTGAGTCCATCCGTATCCTTCTTGCTTATGCATCCCGTTATAACTTTAAATTGCAACAAATGGATGTTAAAAGTGCATTTCTCAATGGTCCCTTAAAGGAGTTGGTGTTCGTTAAGCAACCCCCGGGGTTCGAGAACCTCAACTTCCCTAACCATGTCTACAAGCTTGATAAGGCGCACTATGGGCTTAAGCAAGCCCCACGTGCGTGGTATGTGCACCTTAGAGAGTTATTGTTAGACCGTGGATTTGAAGTTGGGCAAATTGATCCCACTCTTTTTACTAAGAGGGTTAAAGGGGAGCTTTTCTTATGCCAACTATATGTTTATTATATTATCTTTGGCTCATCTAACAAAGCTTTAATGATGATTTTTCAAAGCTTATAACCGATAGGTTTGAGATGTCCATGATGGGTGAGTTGAAGTTCTTCCTTGGATTTGAGATCAAACAATTGAGAGGAGGGACTTTCATTAGCCAAGCAAAGTATATTCAAGACATGCTCAAGAGATTTAATATGGCGGATGCTAAGGAGAAGAAGACCCCTATGGATACCAAATGCCATCCACAACTTAACCCAAAGGGTATAGATGTGGATCAAAAGCTCTACCGCTCCATGATTGGTTCGTTGCTTTACCTTTGTGCATCTAGACCTGATATTGTGTTGAGTGTAGGTGTGTGTGCAAGGTAGCAAGCATATCCTAAGGAAAGCCATATGTTGGCGGTCAAGAGAATCCTACGATATTTGGTTCATACCCCAAGGTTTGGCTTGTGTTACCCAAGGGATTCATCTTTCACTCTTTGTGGGTACACGGACTCGGATTGGGCCGGTGATCAAGATGATAGGAAATCAACTTCCGGGACTTGCCAATTTCTTGGTAGGTCCTTGGTGAGTTGGTCTTCTAAGAAGCAAAATTGTATATCTCTCTCCATCGCCGAAGCCGAGTATGTGGCCGCCGCTAGTGCTTGCACTCAATTGTTATGGATGAGGCAAACTTTAAAGGAATACGGTGTCATTTGTGACAAAGTGCCTCTTTGGTGTGACAATGAAAGTGCTATCAAGATCGCCTACAACCCGGTGCAACATTCAAGAATGAAGCATATTGAGATTCGTCATCACTTCATTCGGGATCATGTTGGCCGTGGAGATATTGAGCTAGCATATGTGTCAACCAAAGACCAACTTGCCAATATATTCACGAAGCCACTTGATGAAGCAAGGTTCACTTATTTGAGGAATGAGCTAAATATCGTGGATTCAAGGACCTTGACTTGACCATCTTGCATACACATTTATAGTTTCAACTTCTATCTTGGTTTAGGCAATGTTCGGGATATCGCTTCTCGTTAACTTATCAGTCGACCCAAGATAAGAGGTAAATCGGCTTATCGACCGATTTATCGATTTTATCGGTCGGCTATTTATCGGAGAGATTGTTTAAAAATATCAGATTTTTGTATCATCAAATCAATCTACATGGAAAACTCGTAAGCTATGTCATATGTATCCCTCTTAAGCAACCTGATATGTATTGGAAGTAGCCATCTACACAAATTTAAGGCAACAAGACTCCAAAATCTCAACCAAAATTAAAAATTGGAGCTTAATCGGTTGCATCCGACACACTTACCAGTGAATATCGGTGAATATCGGCGATATATCGGTTGTCACAACGATATATTGGCTATATCGGTAAATGCCACCAGTAATCGCTTATCTTATCGGTCTGGTGCTGATAACCGTTAAACCGGCCGATTTATCGGTATACCAACCGATATTTTGAACAATGGGTTTAGGTGTAGGCATGGATTTAGGGGGAGTGTTGTCCTAACTATTGGGCTCTCCCTCCCCCCATGATGCCTATATTAATGAATTCATTTGTCTAATCTATATTCAATTCATGAATTGTGAGCTTAAATGATGAGTTTTGAGTGAGAACCCAAGATACATCTTCGCGGTGTCTCACTCTTTCATACTCATATATGGTGGCCTCGGCCACCGACCTCCTAATGTGAGGAGTTGGTTCTTTTTAATGTTTTTTTTGTTCTTTTAGACCTATATGTGTCACTATGTGCGCCTCATGGAAAAGCACTCATAATTGGATTTTATCCTTCTATCTTGCAATTATGAGTGTCGTACCATATTATGATAGTTTGATATCTTGTCCTAAGCCCCACCTTATCCCTGAACCTTTGCTTTCCATCGCTCATGTCCAGTGTGTTTGTGCTAATTTTTCCTGGAGTTTCTCTGGCGGTAGGCTAGAATTTCCGCCCTATGAGGCCGGAACTTCCGGTCTAAGTTTTCGAGTGCCTTATGGGGAGGGCCGCGGGGTGGACTGGCTCGCTCGAGCAGTTCTTCCACCCCCACGCCTCTCCCTCTTCTCTCTCCTGCCCAGGACACCCACCGCCGGCCGACCTCCACCGGGCTGCCCTCGCCCCGATTTCTGCCAGATTTGTGCCGGATCTGCATCTCCTCGACAAGGGGATCCTTCTCCACCATTTCGTTTTTGCCATGGATGCCGGTAAATCCCTCTTTTTTTGAATCTAGGACGAACTCATACTTCGTTTAACCTAGACGATTTAGGAGGAATTGGCTAGTTTCCTTTGGTAAAAATGCTCTTCTAGGCTAGAACTCCCTGTGTGTAGCAGCAATTTGAAAGTTGTTTGCAATTTTGTTCGGATTCCACGGAATTTCCGCTCGCTGCACAAGACCGGAACTTCCGGTGTGCAGCGGCCGGAACTTCCGGTGTGAACCTGACAGAAATTGTTGCTTTCTTTTCGCTGCTATTTCCTTTTGGCCTCCCGGACATGAGTGCTCATCTATGCTTTCTTGTCTATCTATTCATCTTCTTGTAGGTGATTCCTCTCGTCATCGTCACAAGCGTGCGGCCTCTCGCACTTCTTGCCCCCGCTCTGCTGAGATTGAGTCTAAGTCTGATCAGGAGACCTTGGCCTCACGCCGTGCACAGATTGATGAATAGAGAAAGAAGAATAAATCCGAGCAGCTGACTCTCAGTGACATGAACAAGACTGAATTTATTGAATGGCATCGAACTGACTTTTATGCTCAGCCCCATGACTATACTATTGACAACTATTTCTGGAGTTATGATCAAGAAATTCTGTTCAAGGACGTCTATGCAGTGATGTCAGACAAGAAGAAAGTGCGTCCTATGAAGGCTATAGACTTTGCTCACCTCCTGAAGAAGGCCGACTACTTTGGGACAACTATTCGGGTTGTTGATTGCTTGGATGTTGTGAGCTGCCTATCATGATCAAGATAATATTATTTGTAACTGCTACATGATTGTGTTTGTATGGATCCGATGAATTGTGTAAGTCATTAATTTTTTCATCTATGTGTTGTGTTTTATCTATGATCTTACATGCTCTCCGATGCTAGTGGATTCTTTGGCCACGTAATTATTAGTGTTGTATGAGGGAGTATTTATGCTAGATAGTGGGTTCATGCCTCTCTTGCCAGAGCTCGGGTTGACAGAAACGATTAAGACAAGAGATGTGCTGTTGCCACTAGGGAGAAAACAGCGGTGTGATTTCCTTGTGTTATTTACATTGCTTACATTATGCACTTTTCTTATTGCAATGATCTGTTGCTTGCAACTTAATATTTTTGGGTGACATGCTGGATAGCGATCCCGGAGTGGATTATTAGTCATAGATACAGTTGGATAACGGTCTATATATTTTGACGTAATGCCCATATTAGATGAAACGGTGAACTATATTGTTTTATGATAGCCTTGTTGTGCGCCCACAATTCTGTCAATTGCCATGCTGTAATTTGTTTACCCATCATGTATATCTTCTGGAGAGACACCGCTAGTGAACTGTGGATCCCGGTCCTATTTTTCTACATTGTTTACAACCGTTTTAATAGTTTTTCATCATCATTTGCTCGCTGGTCATAATTCACTCTCATCATATTTTACATCTACACATATAATTCTTTGTGTTCAGCAAGCTGGAGAGATTGACAACCTCTCTGTTTCGTTGGGGCAAAATAGTTTGTTTGTGATTGTGTGCAGGTCCACATCAATTGTTGTAAGCGGCGCTGTTGACACCTTGCTAAGACTTCTCCAAGTCCTACTGGATTCAATAACCTTGGTTTTGTAATCAAGGGAAAACTGATTTTGTACTGCATCATACCTTCCTCTTGGGGTTTCCCAGCGAATGTGTGATCCACGTCATCAAGCTTCTTTTCTGGCGCCGTTGCCGGGGATTTGAAGAAGCTCGGACTACCAAGTCTTCCGTCAACACGCTACATTCTTTTCTGGCGCCGTTTCCCGGGATTTGAGGAAGGCTTCTCGAACTACCAAGTCTTCCGTCAACACGCCACATTCTTTTCTGGCGCCGTTGCCGGGGACTTGGAAGCTTCAGCTAGGGGAGTTTCACACATCCTTTCACTTTACTTTGTTATTGTCTTGCTTAGTATATTTTTGTTAGTCTTGTTTTGCCTTTCGTTTGCTCTAAAACTGAAAAACACAAAAAAATTTAAAAATTCCAGCACCTTGTTTAATTTGGTTTCACCTTGTTATCATGTCTAGTCCTTTGCCTCTTAAGATGACACCTGAAGATGAAGTTTTCACCTTCCGTCAAGGAAGTGGAGAAACTTTTAAAGATGCTTGGGCAAGAATTATGAGATCTTATGAAAAAACCGAGCCTAGGATTACTTTGAGTATTCTGCTTAGCAATTTTTACTTTGGTCTCATACTTTGTTATAGATATGCTTTAGATACTATTGTGGGAGGAGATTTCCTCTGGCATAATGGAGATCTAGCTTTTAATGCTATCAAAAGTCTAATAGCAACCTCTTCCTCAGATAATAAGATTGAATCAACTTTGGAAAATATTGCTAATAAATTAGACATTCTTGACGAAAACATATCTAGCATGAAAGATATTGGAAACATGGTTCGAGAGCTTCATGAGCGTGCTTTCTATAGGGCACCTGAAATTATTTTGGAACCCGAAAATACTATGACAAATTGGTACCCCTTTGTTAAGATCGAAATAAATGGAAAATGTTTTAATGCAATCTGTGATATGACCGAATTCTCTATTATGCCTAAAAATATTTATAAATCTTTAGGTTTGTGGGGACTTTCTTAAAGTGCTAGTTATCTAAAACTTGCTGATAACTCCAGTAAAATTCCTTTGGGAAAAATAGAGGTTGTCCAAACAAAATTTTGTGGTAATTTGTTCCCGATTGATTATTATGTTGTTGAATGCATAGGGGAAGGACAAATTACACTTGGAAGATCATTCTTGAAATCCGCTGGAGCCATCATTAATATGCATGAAGGAGTTTTGACATTCCGTTCCACAGGAGGACACCACATCTTTCCAAAATTTCATGGTAAGAATATCAAGGGAAGGCAATTGGGGTTCATCAAAATTGATAAAACTAGAATTTTCCCTTTCTTCCTAGCTAAAAGGCGTTAAAGAAAAGCGCTTATGGGAGGCAACCCATTTTATTTTTACGTTCTGTTTCTTTTTGGTTTCTTTGAGTTTTTTGGGTGATGTTACTTCTGTAACAACTCCCTTGTATCCTTTTGTTTTGGTTTTTTGTGCCAAGAATAGCCTCTAAAGAGAGCAATACTAATTTGTGAGTTTGCTGTCCAGAAACAGATTTCTGTTCTTCACTGTTCGAAAATCCAAAAAATCATATAACGTCCTCTGCGGCTGTAATTGTTTGACAGAAAGCATCAGGGTTTTGTCTACCTTTCTATAGTTTTAAGTTTTCTGATTTGAGGTCCCGAAGTGCCTCGAAAAAATTCATCTTTACAGTCTGTTCTGTTTTTGATAGATTCTGTCCTTAATTTTGCATTGCTTCTTTCACGGGCAGAGTAAAGCTTTTTCAAAGCTAGAGCTTTATTTAGACATTTGTGACAGTAGCTAATATTGTAAAAAATATAAGTTTATGATATGTGCTTTGGAACTGAAGGAATATATTGTTTTTATGGACTAACCCCTCTAATGAAGTTGCTATAAGTTTTGCGTGAAGGAAGTTTTCAAGTATTCAAGTGCGAGGTTATGAAGGAAGATCAAGAAGGGATAAAAGCCTAAGCTTGGGGAGGCTCCCCATGGACCCTCCTTTGAAATATTCAATAAGTCACAAGCGTCTAAGCTTGGGGATGCCCAAGGCATCCCCTTCTTCATCAACAATCATCGGTTTCTCTCATGGTACTATATTTTTATTCCTTTACACAGTATGTGTTGTTCTTGGAGCGTCAGTTTGTTTTTATTTTCAGTTTGTTTGTGTTTAGTTTTCTGATCTTTGCAATAATTTGGATCCATGCATACTTGTTTGGGAGATAGACACGCTCCGCTTTTTTTATTATACACTCCTGTTCTTCACTTATATGTGTTGAGTGTTTAGCCTTTGTTATTTTTTTTCCAGCCCTTGTTTTCAAGCATCTCTTGTTCAGAGATGTTAGCTTTTGTAGTTAGGAAGTATTGCCCTTGTTGTTTCACCCTTTTAGTTTTGTTTCAAATAAGTTGATTGGTGTTTGGTTGAGTGGAAATTATCATGTAGGAAGTGTAATAAGTGCTGCTTAATGTTGTAAATCATTGTCTTGAATCTTTGATACTTGTCAATTGTTTAGAGATATGAAGTAGATTAATGCTTAAACTTGTGGATCATCTATTAAGAATAGATTAGTAAAGAACTACTGTAAAGCTTTAAAATTGTGGTGCTTGTCCTGCTTGGTAGTTCTCAAAGTCTAAATATTCTTTTTGCAAAGAGTTGGTTTGGCTAACAAGGTAGACGGTGTGAAGCCCAATGGTTATGCATGATTTATATATGTAGTCATTCATTGAACCAAGTTAATGTTATGTGTTTGCTTGATATCCTGCTAAGCCAAAAATTCCGTATTGGGAGGGAATACTTCTCGTGCATCCAACTCCCTAAGCCAAATATCTTTGCCATTTGTGTCCACCATACCTACCTACATGTGGTATTTCCCTGCCACTCCAAGTAAAATTTTCATGTGCTATCTTTAAACTTTCATAATTCTCCTTTTTGTGGCTCTGTTTTTAAGCTCATGAAGCAGTAGGAAGCTAGATATAACATGTGACAAGCAAGGTCATTTCCCCCTTTCACCCGGTGTTGATGGTTCACGTCCTCACTTGAATTTGACCCGAGAGCGGCTTAAGCAAAATATAAATATAACTCACCATTCTCCTCCGCACAATGAAAATATGAGAAATCAGTCAAAACATTGGTTAGTGGTGAAACAAAGTAGAAAAAGAGGAGCGACCTCATTCCTCTAAAACCAGCCGCTCTCAAAAGTCTAAAAGCCTTGCTTGAAATGGGGGACTAGCTAGTTTCTTTACTGTAAATTCGTTGACGAAAGCATGCATATCTCAAAATTGTTTTAATTCTGTCAAAAATCAAAAAAGTAAATAATAAAAAGATCTAGCACATGACTAATCCCTGCTTCCCTCTGCGAAGGGCCTTTTTTTACTTTTATGTTGAGTCAGTTTTCCTCTTCCTTCTTAACCCCCTCAAGAAATCACTTGGTATCAACTTTGGTTCATGTTTTACTTCATGTTATCTTTGTGTCTAACTGTGAAACTTTATATTGATTTTATCTTGAGATAAACAAGTTGCAAGTTGAAGCTTTTTGCTGAAAACTTAAATCTTTCTTTGTGTTGACAAAACTCCTTTGTTGAACTAATATTGCTTTGTGAGATATTAATCATTGTCAAGTGTTATACTTTTAAATCTCCAAGGTACTCTTTTCTAGTAAATTCTTACTTAGATGTTACACCTGGTAAATCATTGTTTGTTTCATTCAATGAAACTTTGTTTTGGATCAATGCATTCAGTTCATATGCTTTACGTGATTACATGATCAAGATTGTGTTGGTAGCATGTTACTTCAAAAATTATTTTGTTATCACTTACCTACTCGAGGACGAGCAGGAGTTAAGCTTGGGGATGCTGATACGTCTCCAACGTATCTATAATTTTTTATGTTCCATGCTTGATTATATATCAGTGCCACATGTTTCTATAATGTTTTTATATCATTTTGGCATGATTTATGGACTAACCTATTAACAAGATGCTAGTGCCAGTTCCTGTTTTTTGCTGTCTTTTTGTTTCAGAAAAGTTGTTCTGCGAAGTTTCTCGAAACGCGCTAAAAATTTACGTGATTTATTTCCAAGTTGAAACTAAGACGGAACCTGAAGGACGCCCGGAGGGGAGGCTCCCAGCCTTCAGACGCCCTCCAGGCGCGCCCCACCCTAGACCGCGTCTAGGGCCCACCTGGCGCCCTCCTTCGTCATCTCGAGTCGCCTCTTCGCCTATAAATTGGTCTTCGCCCAAAAACCATAAATACCCGATCATATTTTCCAGAAGTCGTCCGAGGCCGCCACCATCTCCAACCCTAGTTCGGGAGGGTTCTGCAGCTCTTCTCGGCACCCTGCCGGAGAGGGGAATCGACACTGGAGGCATCTACACCACCATGTCTGCCTCCGGAGTGATGCGTGAGTAGTCCACCACGGGACTACGGATCCATAGCAGTAGCTAGATGGTTGTCTCTCCTCCTTGTACTCCATTGCTTAGATCTTGTGAGATGCCTATCATGATCAAGATAATATTATTTGTAACTGCTACATGATTGTGTTTGCATGGATCCGATGAATTGTGTAAGTCATTAATTTTGTTCATCTATGTGTTGTATTTTATCTATGATCTTACATGCTCTCCGATGCTAGTGGATTCTTTGGCCAAGTAATTATTAGTGTTGTATGAGGGAGTATTTATGCTAGATAGTGGGTTCATGCCTCTCTTGCCTGAGCTCGGGTTGACAGAAACGATTAAGACAAGAGATGTGTTGTTGCCACTAGGGAGAAAACAGCGGTGTGATTTCCTTGTGTTATTTATATTGCTTACATTATGCACTTTACTTATTGCAACGATCTGTTGCTTGCAACTTAATACTTTTGGGCAACATGCTGGATAGCGATCCCGGAGTGGATTATTAGTCATAGATACAGTTGGATAACGGTCTATCTATTTTGACGTAATGCCCATATTAGATGAAGCGGTGAACTATATTGTTTTATGATAGCCTTGTTGTACGCCCACAATTCTGTCAATTGCGATGTTGTAATTTGTTTACCCATCATGTATATCTTCTGGAGAGACACCGCTAGTGAACTGTGGATCCCGGTCCTATTTTCCTACATTGTTTACAACCATTTAATAGCTTTTTATCATCATTTGCTCGCTGGTCATAATTCATTCTCATCATATTTTACATCCACACATTTAATTCTTTGTGTTCAGCAAGCCAGAGAGATTTATAACCTCTCTGTTTCGTTGGGGCAAATTAGTTTGTTTGTGATTGTGTGCAGGTCCACATCAATTGTTGTAAGCGGCGACGTTGACACCTTGCTAAGACTTCTCCAAGTCCTACTGGATTCGATAACCTTGATTTTGTAATCAAGGGAAAACTGCTTCTGTACTGCATCATACCTTCCTCTTTGGGTTCCCCAGCGAACGTGTGATGCACGTCATCAGACGCTCAAACTCCACGTGCTCCCCTGGAGCACCTGGACTATAGCATCAACGTCACCAGCCACAGGAAGCCGCTCGCAAGCTCCAACGACCAAGTCGCATCGACATCTAGCCATACACCATGGATGCAAACACTAACTTAGCCCTAAACCTAGACGTAGCACAAATATACTGCAGGATGAGGCCGCCGAAGAAGAGAGGGAGAGGAGCCACGGCGTAGCAGCCGACTCTCAAAAGGGAGGGGAGGAGAGAGAATGAGAGTATCGCCCATATTTAAATCCACATGAACAGTTCGAGTTGGTTCATATTTGATAACATCCTTGCTCTCAACGGCTCAAAGGACGGTAGGGGCGTGCAATCCAAAGTTGGGAGGAGATGTCAAACCATGACCCTCCTGGATCGGGAGGGTCCCGCACGTGCAAGACGAAAACAGGGTTTGGTCGCGGTGGGTGGAGGGTGGCCTGGGTGGGCGGCCGTGCAATCAACTCCCACCTTCCAATTCCAACCCGCTCCGAAGTAGGCAGCCATCGCCCCTGCTCTCTACTACTCCCTCCGTTTCTTTTTACTCTGCATATTAGATTTGTCTTAAGTCAAACTTGTTAAAGTTTGACCAATTTTATAGAAAAAAATATCAACATTCGTAGTATCAAACCAATATCATTCGATTCACAATGGAATATAGTTTTATATTATATCGATTTGATATTAGAAATGTTGGTATTTTGTTCTATATACTTGATCAAACTTTAAAATATTTGATTTAAGACAATCTTAATATGCATAGTAAAAATGGAGTAGTACTTCTCGCTCCGTTTCCGCCGATTGCCCATCGATTATGGCAGGGAAGATCGTGTCAAACCACAAGTGCTAGCTCCCTCCTACTCCTGGGCCAACTATTGAAAGCTTGGATCTGTGTTGAGAAGGACGTCTCGTACGTGCTGTTTATCGAACCTTAGCTGGTTTTCGATTGATCCGCCAGTCCGCCACCATCGTCGCTACGGTATCATGTCACGTCGACTTGGTGCGTCGGTTTGCACCGCTGATGCCGAAATGTTCAAAGGCAGTAAAAGCAATTTACTCTAGTATATGCAGAGATTGAAACTGACAGAGAATTGAAAAGCTGGCTTGCCATCTGTGGATTGTCACCCGAGAGCTAGACCAATCTGCAAGATTGTGCTGCTTGCGCGGTCAGGTCGTGCTTGGCACTACGCAAGGCATGCACATCCCGTCGTCTCTTCCGTTCCGGTCCGAGCAGCAGCATCTCCATTTTCCAACTAGCACGTACAGATTGGCCGGCCGCCCCACAGCAACCAACGAGCCGGAAGGATTCTAACCTCGTCCTTCCCTCCAATCAAATCAAAGGTGGACAACAAAAATCAAAGCGTGCTCACTCTCATGGGGTCCAATGGCCCGACCTTTCTCCCTCAAAAGGTGAAAGCAGAGAAAGCTTCAAGCACAGCTCGCTCCCTCGTCCAATCCTGCCAGCCATCCCATTCATTCTCCCCCCAGCATTTGATACTTTCCTTGGTCTCCCCTGGCAGCAGCTACTACTAGATTCCGACGCAAAGATCGCGTTTTCTCATGTCGCGGCAGTAGGGATCAGGTACCGTGAGCCATGGCGGCGGCGGCCGGAAGCAAGTACGCGTCGGCGCTCCACGGGAGGACGCACAGGGTCTCGTCCGCGCTGGCGTACGCGGCGCTGGAGTGGACCCTCATCGCGCTGCTGCTCATCAACGGCCTCCTCTCCCACGCCGCCGCGCGCTTCGCGGCCTACTTCGGCCTCAGCCCGCCCTGCCTCCTCTGCTCCCGCGTCGACCGGCTCTTCGGGGACGGCGATGATGACGACGACGAGGCGGCTGCGGGCGACGCGCGGTGGCTGCGAGGCGTGCTCTGCGGCGCCCACGCGGCGGAGATCTCCGGGATGGGGTACTGCCTCCGCCACCGCCGGCTCGTCTCCGAGGCCGACGACATGTGCGAGGGATGCATGTCTTCCTGGAACAAGGAGAACAGAAGCGGTGCAGAGGGGACCACGGTGTGCTCTTGCTGCAAAGTTCTCCTAGAGAAGATTCCTTCGCGCGCTACGCATCCGAGGGAAGGTCCTCCTGCTGTACACGGCAAGACGGCCGGCTGCGGGGAGGAAGAAGAAGAAGATCAAGGCTATGTTCTACTGGATCAAGAAGACCGCGAAGACGAGCAGGCAGAGGTGCGGCATCAAGATCTTGATGCTATGTTCTCGGGCTACGTTCTCGGCCTATGTTCTCGTTTTCCTCTAGAGCAGCAAAACGAAGAGGGGGCCCAAGAACAACAAGGGGAGATCGAGGTGGCTGCTGTGGAAGACCGGTCCTTGGAAGTGACGAGTCAGCGTGAAGAGATCACGCGCGAGGACGATCGGTTGGTGCCGGTGATAGCACTTGATGGGATGACGATTGCCGACGATTCGGGTTTGCATTCGGATGCCGGCGAGGGGGACGGTGACATGAATCGTGTACACGATGAGAGTGATCCGGATGATCTTGATACCGCGGTGGTTCTGGAGGAGAAGAGGATGCTCGCCTCTTCGGTTGCAACTGCGCCTGCCATAACTGAGAATTCCATTCCCCGTGACGATGGACTGGTTCTTGAAGATTCTACTGTTGAAATTGGAGATTTCAGGACTGAAGAAGAAGAAGACATCGTTGTGCCTCAAGGTAAGCTCTCCGTTTTGTTTCTTGACTCATTGTAGTTTACTCTAGTAGATTACTGTCCCATCTCATGGTTTTTGCTCTGTTCCAGTAACTGAAGCAGTTCCTGAAGATGGCACCAAATCAGCGGAAGGGGAGACTAACTGCGAGGTATCAATCGGAAGCGACATATGCGAACAGGAGCAAGATGGCAACGTCATTCCATTTCAAGAACTGGTGGCGCTTGAGGGGCTGTTTTCTTCATTGGAATATGCAGATGACCGGACATTGCCACCGGAAACCCACCATGGAACAGAGCAAGGTAGTTGAATAATTGAGCAGTGCTCTGATTCTCTCACTTACACTTTTGTCCCGCTGAGATGTTTTCTTAATTTCTTGTTTACAGAATCAAGTGAAACTGAACAGAGATTAGAGTACCTATCAAATGACCAGAACGAGGAGCACGAAGACAAGGCACCTGAGACACCCACCTACAGCTTTAGTTCACAGAACTCAGGCAAGAGGTTTTTGCTTGAAAGGAAGCTGTCACTGTCCTTATCCATCGATGGAAGTGTGTCGAGCGAGGTCGAGTGTGGCGAACCTCCCACCATAGATCAGCTGAAATCGATGCTGCAAACGGGGCGAAAGACGCTCAGCGCGATGTACGCCGAGCTCGAGGAAGAGAGGAACGCGGCCGCCATCGCGACCAACCAGACGATGGCGATGATTAACAGGCTGCAGGAAGAGAAGGCCGCGATGCAGATGGAGGCGCTGCAGTACCAGAGGATGATGGAGGAGCAGTCGGAGTACGACCAGGAGGCGATGCAGCTGCTGTCGGAGCTGGTCACCAAGAGGGAGAGGGAGAAGCAGGAGCTGGAGAGGGAGCTGGAGCTGTGCAAGCAGAAGCTGCAGCACTACGAGGACAAGGAGAGGAGGAGAATGGAGACCTTCAGGGACAATGCACACAGCCCCAACGGCAATGGCACTTCAGTGTCGTCCAGTGGCGAGGACAGCGACGAGCACTCTGATGACGAGTGTGAGCTCGGCGAGTCTCCGAACGGCAGTGGCAATCTTCAGAGATCGTCCGATGGTGCTCTTAGCCACGGGACAGACCAAGAAAACACTGGTCATCTCGTGGCGCTGGATGATTCCCTGACATACTTCGAGATGGAGAGGCTGTCCATCTTGGACGAGCTCAAGACACTTGAGGAGAGACTCTTCACACTAGAGGACGACGATATGAACGACACCAATGTGGCTCCTAACCGTTCCTCAGACGATTACGAGCTGTCAGCCGACGGTGTCCATTCTCCGGAGAATGGTCTCACGGGCAACATGGCAAAGTTTGAAGGTAGAAGCTCTGTTTCTAGAGGAAAGAGCCTTCTGCCACTCTTTGATGCAGTTGGGGAAGACAATTGCGATCCTACATCATCTGCAGAGGCTGATGACTGGACGAAACCGATCGCCGTGTTTGTAAAAGAGAAAGAGAGGCTGGCCATAATAGAGGAGGTTGATCATGTGTATGAGAGACTGCAAGCACTAGAGGCTGACAAGGAGTTCCTCAGGCACTGCATCAAGTCGCTCAAGACAGGGGATAAGGGCATGTACCTTCTTCAGGAGATCTTACAGCACCTTCGCGAACTCCGCAATGTGGAACTTCATGTTAAGAATGCTGGCGGCGCCATCACAGCAAATTCAGCGTAGTTGTTGCATCCATATATTATATGTGTGGTAATTTTCTGCTCCTACATTTTGTTTTGTTCATTACCATTTATAGATGAGTAATGCTGTTCAAAACAAGATACAGTTTTGGCACATAATTGTCAAAGAGCTCATATACCATTGATCACTACGTACATTGCAAACTTCCTTTTCAGAAAGAAAAAAAAAACTATACTAGCCAATTTGAAGTAATAAAAAAGTGAATCCCATGTGCAAAAGGAAAATCAAGCACATGAATTTCTACTTTGAACTTATCATGTTATAACTTTGAGATGGAACCTGAAACAGCCTGTATGTTGGTGACATAATGTACTTCTTAAACTGCTTTCAGATAGCTACATTGCTGTGTCTGTTTAGTAACAATGATGTCCTGAAACAATTACATCCTTTGCAGATATATTTGATCGGCTTTGGTGAGTCGATTGGAATCATAGTACTCAGTACTGGATCTGTGATGGTCCCTTCTGCAAGATAATGGCTTGTTTTGAGGGACGGTTTTCTCGTCTTGCCTGTGGGGGCCTGAAGCAACTCTCCCCCTTGTGTGCTGGTCCAGCATTGCCCACTTTATGATGTGGTTGGTGGTGGCAGGAATCATTAGGCCTTCCAAAGCTTCACCAAGCTGGATCATGGTGCCAGCTTCGGAGGTGCGCACAACCACTTCAAAGGGAGGGAGACATAGAAAAAGAGAGAAAATCAGAAGGAAAAAAAAAACAGGGTAAAGTTAGTCTGAATGGAGATGTGGAGGATTTTTGTTTGTTTGTTTTCGCTTCTTTTCCTTTCTCAGATTTGTTTGTGCAGAGGTGGAGAAGGTTCATGATTTTGGTAGTTTTATAGTGTGAGGTTGTAGGTTTGTATAGCTTGCACGGTTGGTACGTGCAGTTTGTTTGTTCTTCGTTTTGTGCTTTGCAGCCGGTTTTGATGAAGAATGAAAGCTCGTTATGATGGATCGTACGTGGGGCATTTGCCATATGCTTCTCTCGTCCTTGATGCTTCTGATGTGCATTATTCAATCCTCACATCCCGTTTGTAAAGAAGCTGTCGACATAGTATAGCATATCCGTACGTATGAGCTAGCTCAATAATGCTGGTTTTTATCGCAAAAAAATGCTGGTTTTGATAGGTGGCTTTGAGCTGTCTTCACTCTTCAGGCCTCCTTTGATTCAAGGGATTTGCTCAGGATTTCTAAAGGATTCACTTCCTGTGGATTTTTCCCTGTCAAGCACGTTTGATTCATGGGATTGTACCCTGCAGGAACCAATCCCATAGGAACTCGGTAGTTGCTTTTCACAGGAAAAGAAAAATGAGGTCCGACCTCATTTGAAAGTTCCTACGATGTTCCTTTGATACAATCAAACGTCAATTTGTCAGAGTTCCTGTGTACCTAGGATTCGATTGGGCAGGGCATTCCATTCCTTTGTAGTTCCTATTCCTTTGGTTTTCCTACCCTACAAATCAAAGGAGGCCTCAGTTCGTGGTAAGCTAGAGACAGAGAACCGCATTGATGGAACAACTAATGCAATAATCTAGACTTTTAGAGCATATAAGTTAAATTTATCTGACATACTAGCACTGGCGTATACTTCTTTAAAAGGAAAAACGGTAGTTGTTAAGTCGATTCATTTAAGAGTAGAGAAAATATATCCGAATTAGTGGCAAGAGAGAAACTAGCCAAAAGAGAAAACATAAAAGTCCCTCTTTGCATTGTAGAAGTTACACTGGATTCTTATAGGATTATAATCCTTAATATTTTTTCCCATTGATTTGATTTCTATGCCCCGGTTCCATACGAATTTGAATATCAACTCCAACCTCTTTTTAAGACTCAGTTGGTTAGGACCAAGTCATTTTTCATGTGTATTTCCTGCGTTCTCTTGGTTGATCGGTTCGGTTTAAAGTGACAAGTCAGAACATTAAAAAAACGATAAGGGGGAGGGGCCACAAACCAAGGTTCGCCCCTCCCCCCTCCTCCACCCGTACGAAACGATAGCCCTGATCGGGGGCGCAAAACCAACTCGATGGTTTGGTCTCCTATCGTCCGTGCCATATAAGAGGAAGACGAGCCTCGACAACGATCGTCATCAAATGCCGTTTTTCTCATTGTGCACCACCTCGTCCCCACCCCGCACAACCGTGGCGCTGGCAGCTACGCTCGACGAAGGAGTGTGTGAGATCTATTCCAGAGCGCGCTCCTCCGACGAGCGCAAGCACCACGCGTAAATGGGGAGGGACGGGCAGCGGCATTGCCTTTCTCATCTGAAGCGAGAAAATCGGGAGAGGGAGGAGAAACGACCAAGGTTTATCGAACCAGTAGGACTTTAGAGATCTCCAGCACGGTTGACGGGCGTGAACCTACAGACAACACACAAACTCACTTTGTCCCAACGTTTTAGGAAGGTTGTCAAGCTTCCCGGCTTGCTGAAAACAAAGAGATTAAACATATAGTGTGGAAAATAGTAATTAAAGTAAAAAGGACGAGGGAGCAAGTGATGATTAAAAACAAGTAAACGAGATTGTAAACAATATAAAAGAATGGACCGGGGGTCATAGTTTCACTAGTGGTGTCTCTCCAAAAGATAACAAGCAAATATGTTGGATGAATAAATTACAGCAGGGCAATTGATATTGGAATAACAACTAATTATGATAAGCAAAGTTCATGGTAATATTCATGTAGGCATAACGTCAAACATACATATACCATTATCCAACTGCATCTATGACTAATAATCCACCTTGGGAGCGCTTCTATGCTTGCCTCCCACTGGTATTAAGTTGTAAGTAACAGATAATTGCATTAAGCACCGTACATAATGTAAGCAATATTCATGATCATAAAAGATATAAACACCGTTGTTTTACCCGTAGTAGCAACAACACATCCTCGGTCTTAGACGTTTGTGTCACTCGTGCCCAGACACGGAGGAGGCATGAACCTACTATCTAGCACAAAATCCTCTCTTGGGGATATAATCAATCACTTGGCCAAAGTAACCACATACATCGAAGAGCATGCAAGAAATTAAATAAAATATATAAGAAACATGAACAATCTGATCATAACTTCACAATTCACCGGATCCCAGCAAACACAACATGTAGCAATTACACAAGATCGATCTTGATCATGTTAGGCAGCTCACAAGATCATGGCATGGAAGCACAAGGAGGAAAGACAACCATCTAGATACTGCTATGAACCCATAGTCCAAAGATGAACTACTCATGCATCACCTCGGAGGCAATCATGGCGATGAAAAGGCCTTCGGTGACGATTTCCCCCTCCGACAGGGTGCCGGAACAGGACTTCAGAGCCCCGAATTAAGGTTTCGAGATGGTGGCGGCTTCGGGTTACGTATCGTGGAAAATAATGGATGCCCCTGACATTTTAGGTCAAGAGGCATTTTATAGGCAAAGACTAGACTCGAGAGGGGGCCAGGAGGGCCCAGGCGAGCTGAGGGCGCGACCCCACCCCAGGCCGCGCCTGGTAGCCGGTCCTGCCCCCTGGTGCTCTTCTCCGGCTGCTCTTTGGACTCCGTCTTTGTTTAGTTGAATAAAAAATCTCCGTAAATTATGGTCCAGTTCCGAGGATATTTCTTTAACAACTTTTGTGATACACAAAAACAGCAAAAAAACAAGAACTAGCACTGGGCATCTTGTTAATAAGTTAGTCCGGCGAAATGCCCTACAATGTTATAAAAATGTAGTAGAAATATATAGCAATGGTATAAAACAAGCATGGAACAGTCAAAAATTATAGATACGTGAGACACGTATCAAGCAACATTCATAACATGAAGAAATCAACACCACTATTTTATCCTTAATAGCAACAAGACATCCTTACCCTTAGTTGTTACTGTCATGCAAGCCCTGGATGAAGGAGAGTAGAACCTACTATCGAGCATATACTCCCTCTTGGAGATCTAAAAAACTAATTGGCCAGAGTAACCACATTTATCTGAGAGCATGCATGCAAGAACATAAATAAAACAATCTCATAATAAACATAACATGCACAATCTGATCATAACATCATAATTTATCATATTCTAGCAAACACAACAATAGCAGAAATTACATCAGATGGATGTCGATCATGTTAGGCAGCTCACGTGACCATTGTATTGACGAATAAGGAGGAGAGATAATTATCTCGCTACTGCTATGCACCCGTAGTCCCATGTGGAATTACTCAGGCATCATCGTGGATGCAAAAAGGTTGGTGCAGATGCCTCCGATGACGATTCTCCCCTCCAACAGGGTGCCAGAACAGGGCTCTAGATTGGTTTCCACGGCAACGGCGGCTCAATATCAAAATTGGTAAAAAGGTGTCCGTCTAGGTTATTTTCGCATCAGGGAGAATATATAGGCAAAGGGACGGCTCAAGGCGGTCCTCGAGGCGGCCACGTGGGTGGGGCCTACGGGTCTACCCTAGGGCGTGGCCCCCTCATGGCTTGGCTGCCCGAGCCCCTTTGGCTCTAGGTCCACCTGATAGTTAGGTCTTCTAGAATTTTTCGGGATTTTTCCGATGACTTTTCCTTAAGTGATTTTCTGAAACTCAAACATAGTAGAAAACAACAACTAACTTGGCATTAGGTTAATAGGTTGGGTACATAAAATATTGCAAAATGATACAAAATCATGATATAAACATGTAACAATGGTAATAAAGTAGCATGGAACAATCGAAAATTATAGATATGTTTTGAACGTATCACCAACACTATGTGGTTATTGTTCATTCCTATATTTGTTCTAAGTATTTCTTCCTATTTCTTTTTGTTTTTGTTTTTTGGTTTTGTTTAGTCTTTCGTTTATTCTAAGTGTAATTTTTTATTTATTTGTCTGTTTACATTATTTTCTTTATTATTGTGCTCTTTATATTTGTTTCATTTCATTTTTCATAGTTTTTTTATACTATTCTATTTTAAGTTAGGTTTCTATTTTTAATTTCGTGTTCCTTTAAATGTTGTAGCCTAAATTTTAGTTCCCCTTATAATGTGGATGTGTTCCGTCAACACTAACTATTTTTACCTATAAATATGGTTTGTTCCATGAGTCTCAAAATTTTGTCCCACTTGGTCTAAAATTTTATTCAGCTAATAGTTGTGATTTTGTTATGTATGTGCATGTGCATAAACTTTGTTTCACTTGCTCTATTGTTTTGTTACTATAGTAATCATGTTTGGTTCCATGTGCTCTGAAACTACTGTCCAATTTTTTGTTCCGCTGGTACATGTTATTTTTTTTTAGCACTAAAATGTTGTTCCATCTTGTAAAAAGTTTTACTATGTTCAAAGTCGTGATTGTTCCATGTGCATTAAATTTTTATTTCACTTACTATGTTTTTTGTTTTACTTGTAGTTGTGATTTGTTCCACGACGCTAATGTTTTGTTCTACTTGGTCTAAAAAAAATTAGAATCATAAATCACCAGTATCTATGTTTTCCTGCAAGACTACATTTTTTGTACCCCGAAGTCGTTAATTATTCCTCTTTTTTTTATTGAACTCACCCTGTGGTGTCGCACGCAACGACACAAAAAGCTGGCTTTTCAGACTCTCTTCTTCACAACCCTTAACATGCTTACCGGAATTTTCCTAGTTGTGGTCGGCCAAATCCTCACCAATTAAAACGTGCAACCTTTTCTTTTGTTAGATAAACTGCTTTTCGCATGGTGAAGTATAGTGGTAGAGGTCCTATTGTGTCCTGACTAGGGATGTAAACGGTACGGATAATTTCCGCAGCGAATCTGCATCCGCATCCGTTTTTAAGAATATATGGTATGCAATTATAGGTATCCGACGGATATGGTAGTGCTATTATCCGGCGGATGCGGATCCGTCATTTTTTGCGAATTATCCGACCTTACAAATTAGGATTATCCGATTAAATTACTCCAACCGATCAGTCCAAACACCCAACTAGTCGGTTAGCTTAATAAATATCTTTATATACATGCAACGTCACGCATGCTAGTACAAAACGTCAGCGTATTGTGTATGTGTGACGCTCTCGGCCGGCGTGATGGAAAGCGATGCTTATAATCACTCCGGAGGAGAGCAGTCTTGTTGAAAAAAATCTAATTAATACATAACTTAATAGTTTGTAGATGCAAGTTCCTACCGAATGAATTGTTGTTCATGATATTATTGCATCGAAGGCACATTCTGTGGATATCTCTTATCTCTAGTTTATCTTTGGGTAGTACTATAGACTACAGAACTAGACTACATATACGAATGTAAATCAGAAAAGTTTGCAAGGAAGAGAAAGTGATAGATAATTGCAAAGGCGGTGAGAAGTTATAATACTTATAGAGCTATTGTTAACTTGTTATGCTAAATTATCATGTTAAATCATCAGCCACTCTCTATTGTGATTCTAATGGATAATTTATTTCATATTGTTTGCAATGGTGAAAGTATATTTTCTTGCCCGTATCTATGTGATAATGTTTATCCGTTTTCGATCTGAATGCACTCCGTTTCCGATCCGAATCCGTAATCCGAAATAGTCCCCATTCGAATCCGTATTCGGTCATTATCCGCTCCGCTCCGAATCCAGCTAAAAAATATGGCAGAGGATATGGAATAAGTATTATCCGATCCGTTTACACCCTAGTCCTGACGATATCAGTAGGGATCATCAGAGTGGCTAGACAGACCCTAGATGCATGCGTTTGGGTTGACAATACATGGCCACTCAGGTGAAGCGTGCTGCGAGTGCGAGGTATAATTCCAAATAATTTAGTCACATACTCTCTCTATTTCTCAAAGTAAGACGTATTTTTTTTTGAAAAGTCAAATGGTGTATAATTTGACCAAGTTTTTTTATAAAAAAACATTAACACCTACATTATCAAATTTTCGGCTGACCGGCCGCTATTTCTGGCTCGCTAGTTTGACAAACTAAATCGGCCCAATACTGCACAACCCAGTCGATCTGGCTATTCAGCACTTGGAAAATCGTCACTAAAAAGTAGAGAACTGAGAAGTCGGGCGGTCATCTCATGACTGATGACTCCACGCTGGGCATGATCTAGTGACATTTGAAGCCCAAACGGTCGAGGTGTTAATTCTCCCAGGGCTCGGTACCATATCTCGTGCGCACTGAACCTCTCGTCTTCCGAGGTGGGAGCCTCCGCCGCTTCGTTTCTCGGAACAAACCTGCGCGCACCATAAAAGGGACCGTCTGGCGCCGGTATACGCAGCACACTACTCCATTCCAGTTCTCAGCCACCAGTAGCAGCTCCAGACATGCCCAGTTCCAAGAAAACCAAAGCTCCAGACGGGTCAAAGAATCTCCAGATGGTGCTGAGCGGCGATGCCGTGGCCGGTAGCGCCATCGCCTCGTCGTACAATGACCAGATACGCCCGCTGCTCGACGCCGTGGACCGCCTCCGCCACCTCAAGGTGACGCAGGAGGGCATCCAGCTGCCGACCATCGTCGTCGTGGGCGACCAGTCCAGCGGCAAATCGAGCGTCCTGGAGTCGCTGGCCGGCATCAGCCTCCCGCGCGGCCAGGGTATCTGCACCCGGGTGCCGCTCATCATGCGTCTGCAGGACGACCCCTCCGCCGATGCGCCGGTGCTGCAGCTGGAGTACAGCAACGGGCGCGTGGTGCCCACCACGGAGGCCAAGGTCGCGGACGCCATCAACGCCGCCACCGCGGAGATCGCCGGGTCCGGCAAGGCATCTCCGACGCGCCCATCACCCTCGTCGTGTGCAAGCGTGGCGTGCCGGACCTCACCCTCGTCGACCTCCCCGGCATCACACGCGTGCCAGTCCAAGGGCAGCCGGACGACATCTACGGCCAGATCGCCCGGATCATCCGCGAGTACATCGCGCCCAAGGAGAGCATCATCCTGAACGTGCTCTCCGCCACGGTGGACTTCCCGACGTGCGAGTCCATCCGCATGTCGCAGCAGGTGGACCGCACCGGGGAGCGCACACTCGCCGTGGTCACCAAGGTCGACAGGGCGCCCGAGGGCCTGCTGGAGAAGGTCACCATGGACGACGTGAACATCGGCCTCGGGTACGTCTGCGTCCGCAACCGCATCAACGACGAGACGTACGATCAGGCGCGCGTCGAGGAGGATAAGCTGTTCAAGTACCACCCTCTCCTGTCCAAGATCGACAAGGACATTGTGGGCATTCCGGTGCTGGCGCAGCGGCTCATGCAGATCCAGGCGACGATCATCGCCAAGTGCCTCCCGGACATAGTGAAGCAGATCAACGACCGCCTCACGCGCAACAGCACCGAGCTGAACCAGATGCCGCCTGATCTTGTCAGTGTTGCTGACGCGGTGAAAGAGTTCATACGCATCGTCAAGCAGGTGTGCTCTTCCCTGGAGAAGATACTGATAAGGGGCGAGTTTGAAGACTTCCCCGATGACTGCCATTTCCACGGCACAGCACGTATCGCCGAGAAGCTGAATGCCTATGCCAAGAAGCTGCCTGCTGAAGTCCCAAGACGTGTCAATGACCTGTTCCTGATGGAGGAGGTGAGAGTGCTGGAGGAGACCAAGGGTGTGAACCTACCCAACTTCCTGCCAAGGTCGGCGTTCCAGGTCCTGCGCAAGAAGAAGATCGAGACGATCGTGCAGGTGCCACACGATCTTGTCAACGAGGTCTGGGAGTACGTGGAGGACCTGGTGCTGAAGATAGTTCTGCAGCACGCCGAAAACTTTCCTCAGGTGCAGTCATCCTGCCGCCGCGCAGTCCAGATGCTGATGGAGAAGGCGCGGGCGCGCTCCGCGCTGCACATCCAGGAGTTGATTGAGATGGAGCTGGTGGCCGATTACACTGCTAATCCGGATTATATGAAGCGGTGGTACGAGATAATGGAAGGCCATGAGAAGTTCATGGAAGCCGTGGTGGACAACTCCAAGCCCACTCTTGTTGACCTGGTTGGCTTTGGAGAGGTGGATGTGTCACACCTGAGGGCGAATTCTGAGCTAGCAGGGCAGGCGTTCGACCTGAGTGCGCGCCTGACCGCCTACTGGAAGACGATCGTGCTCCGGCTTGTCGACGGCCTGGCGCTGCACGTCCTTCGTGGCATCAAGCGGCTTGTGGAGAGTGACATTGAGAGGGAGCTAACCAACGAGCTCCTGGGCAACAAGCTGTCTGGAGTGGAGAGGATGCTTGCTCCGTCGCCTGGCACCAGCGTCAAGCGTGAGCGTATCAAGAAGAGCATCGAGCTGCTCAGGCAGTCCAAGGAGGTCGTGGCCAACATCATGGACCGGATTAGCGCTTCAGGTGAAGTCTAGTGTAGCAGCTGGTCCTGTGTGACATGCTTTTGGTGATGTCTCATCTCTGTTTCTGGGTCAGTTGAACTTGGCCGTCGTCCTATATTATCCTGCAATGTTTCCTTATGTTATGAACTTAAATTCCTCGCAGACATGGAATGTTCNACAATGGCTATTGCTAACCCTAGATCTGAATCAGAACTAGCTATCGACCGAAGAACCCTCTGCCCGAACGTGCTCCCCCTCCTTTTATAGGTGTCTCGGACCTCTTCCCCCAAATATCTTCGCGGGAAGGGCTACCACATGGCGACGAAGGAGGAGGATGGGTGCACGATAAAGGAAGAGTAAAGGACGCGGTCTATGGCAGGGAGCGGTGTCACCAAAGCTGGAAAAGCCACCGTCCAACCGGGACGGTGGGCTGGCACCGCTGAGGTGGGATGTGTCCCACGGTGATGTCGCCCTTGGAGGGTAGCTGCAGACGGTCCCCTTATCACCAAAGTGGCAATTCTTAGGGCTCCTTTGCTTGGTGTAGCGTTGTTGACTGCTTTATACATAAGAACGGCAACTGTGGCGCTGCCGTCACCACGCGCTGGCGCGCCCGTGACTCTGCGGAGGGTGCAGAGCCCATGTGCGCTCTGCTGCGGAGGCAGAGCTGGCTTCAAGAGGAAGGAAACCCTCGTGAGGCTGAAGGCCTCGCCGAGCCTTTTGCTTGGTCCCTGGAGATGCCCTCTCGAGAGGAGGTCCCTCCCGAGGGAAAGAGTCCCTCACGAGGCTCGCCAGGCTTGGAGAGCCTGGTCCTTAGCGAAATCTTCTGAAGAATGTTGTGGGCCCTGGCAGGCCGGCCCGTGGTACCCTGGTTTCCACTGTGCCGACAGTAGCCCCCGGGCCCGCGATGGGCACGCCGAAGCCCATGGACGGAGGCGAAGCGTCGGGGGCCCAACGATGCCTGCCTGGGCCGTGACACGTGGGGCGCAGCGGTTGCGCCCGAGGCCACGATCTCCTCGGCTTCAACGGGCGACCCGGTGGGGCCCGCCACGTCCTTGGTTTTTGGCCAATAAAGCCTGCGCGCGCAGACTGCGCCCATCACTTCGTCCATTACTCCGCCGCACACTTCCCCCAAACATCTTCTTCTTCCCAGAGCGCTCCGCCTCCAAGATACTCTTCTCTGCCGCGACGATGGCGCCCAAGAAAACAACCGATCCGGCGAAGGGAAAGGCTCCAACGCAGGCTGGCTGGCCCGCGGCGACGTCGGGGAGCGCAAGACTCGAGGGGGCGCTGCCGAAGTCCCGCATCCACTCGGCAGCGATTGAAAAGGTGCGCCACCTGGCGGCCGCGAGCACCAACGAGCACGGCGCCACCAGCATGAGACCGGCCGGCAGCAGGCTTCCTGAGGGGTACTACCCCATCTTCCTTTGAACTCTCTACGCCGGTCTTGTTCCTCCTTTCTCCGACTTCCTCCTGCGGATTTTGGAGGTGTACCAGATCCAACTCCTCCATCTTCATCCCAACTCCATCCTCATCCTCTCCATCTTCGCCTACCTTTGCGAGGCCTACATTGGCATCCGTCCCTCGGTGGCGCTCTTCCGCAGCTTCTACTCCCTCCGGTCCACCATGCAGAACGAGCGGATCGGATGCGTCTCCTTCCGCATTGCCGATGCCAGGAGCAGGAACTACATCCCCATCGCATGGTGCGGTGAGAACGCCATCACCAAGGTGATGAAGAAGGTGGAGGACTTCCGCCAGCGGTGGTTCTTCGTCGACACCAAGGGGAGCAACCCTCTCCTAGAGGTGCCCGTGGCGCCCCCGAGGAAGTGGGTGCGCTGGGCGAGCGCAGGCTTCGAGGGCCCGAAGCTTGACGCGGTGTACGAGTGTATACGGAGGCTTCGCGACGCCGGACTCACCAGCTAGATGGTGGCGAAGGACTTCACGAGGCGCCGAATCGCCCCCCTCCAGTGGCATTCAGAGCCGTTGTGGCATTACACATGCAGGGAGGATAGGATGCGCCTGTGCTCGGACAGCTTCACACCGGAGGTGCTGTACCAGGTCATGGGGATCCTCTTCGCCACGACGGACATCCCATCCCCCACCTGCGACGAGGCCCGGACGCTCTTCAGCTTTGTTGAAGAGAGCGTGCACGAGCACCGCAGGTGCCTGCCTGTATTCGACGAATGGGGGATCGTGCCCGCAGGACACCGCGGGCCCCGCACCAACCCGTGGGCGGCGGAGCCGGAGCATATGGACGAGTCGCCGGAGCCGGATGAGGGAGAGGACTCTGGCGAGGACGAGGCCTCGAGAGGCGCCAACCCCTCTGGCGAGGACGAGGCCTCGAGAGGCGCTAACCCCTTGGGAGGCTCCGTCTGTTCCCAAAGGAGCGTACCGCCTGAAGAGGACCTCCAGGTGATTTCCTCCAGCGGCGACGAGGACGCCTTTCACATAGCTCCCTACCGATGCACCGCAGAGGAGGAGGAGGACAGCGGCAGCAGGGGAGGACGCTGCGAGCCCCGCTCCAAGGCCGTCCACGAAAAGCCGCAGCCGCGAGGGGCGCTCCTCGCGAGGAGGCAGGAGCGCCTCAAGAGGAGGCCAGAGCGAGCAGCCCCCAGCCGCCCAAGGCGAAGAAAAGGGTGTGGAGGATGGCCGACGTGTAAGCCTTGGTCCCTCTTCTCTCCTCTAGCATTTTGCTTTCGAAAACCCTCCTGACGGATCTTCTGTTTGTCTTTCTTCTCAGGAACCCTGCGGCGCCGAAGAGGCGGCGGCTCTGCAAGCTTGGGGAGGCCGTTGGCGCCACCGCGGTGACGCCTGCGGCTGGCGAGCCGCAGCATGTGGCTACTCCTCCCGCGGGTGAGCACCGCGCGGAGGAGGTGGTTGAAGAGGTGGCGCCGTCGCCAGCTCGGGCCGCCACTCCTCCCGACGTACAGCAGGAGGCAACGGAGGAGGAGGCGGCGGCCGAGGCCGCACGAGCCTCGGCGAGGCCGGACGAGGAGGAGGAGGTGGATGAAGAGATCATCATGGAGCCACCTCCGGAGGAGGAGGCTCCCACAAGAGGGGCTGACGTGCCCGAGGCCGCGGCAGGCGCGGCCACCACGGAAGGGGCGGAAAACGCCCCTGAGGAGCAGGAGGTGGAGGCGCCTCCGGAGCCCACGGACGCTGGAGCCGGGGGCGAGAGGACTCCCAGCCCCCAGAGGGCTCCTGACGCGGGCGGTGAAGATGGTGCCCACACGAGCCCCCAGGCCGCACCCGACGCGGGCGGCGAAGGAGGCGCCCTCACGAGCCCCCAGGCCGCACCAGAAACAGCTGTGAGCCCGAGGCAGGGTGCCTCGGGCGCCCCGCCAAGAATCGAGACCTCTGCACCCCACAGCGGTGCGGGGACCTTGGCGCTGCGGGAGCCGCGGTGCCACGCGGTTCGCCACGGCGTCGTCTTCAGCCAGGCGCGGCAGACGCTCGATGAGCAGGAGGCGCAGTACGCCGAAGAGGACCTCGCCAGGGCGGAGGAGCGGGCGAGACTCGACGAGGGCTGGGCCCTCCTCCGCGAGAGCGTGGAGAGCATGGAGAGCGCTGAGAGCTACCGCCAGCAGGATGCGGCGGCCCTGGTTGCACGCCAAGAGGCCATGCGCTTCTCCAAAGAGACCCGCGACATCGTGAAGCGGGAGGCGGCGGAGACCATGGAGCAGCTGGATGCCGCTCGGGAGGCGCTCGAGGCGGAAACTGCCTCCAAGCGACAGGAGGTTGCGGCCTTGGAGCAAAACTTCATCACGCACTCCAAAACTATGGAGAGCAGCTTGAAGGAGCTCCGCGAGAAGCTGGATGCTCGCGAGGTGCAGCTGACCCAGCGCGAGGCAGAGCTCACAAGACGCGAGGGAGAGCTCTCCCCCGCGACGAGGAACTGCGCCGACGCGAGGAGCAGGTCTAGCAGCTTGAGGCGGACCAGGCCACCCGCGAGGAGCAGCTGAAAGCTCGCGAGGGCCGGGTGGCCAAGGACGAAGCCTCCTACGCGGAGCGCCTCGAGAAGGCCAACGCCGATCTCGCGGCAAAGCAGAAGAGAACACATGAGGAGGCCGACGACAAGGTCAAGCTCATCCGCCAAGATCTCTCCAAGGATTATGGCGAGAAGGTCAAGAAGCAGGAGGAGCGCTTCACGACGAAACGCGACGAGCTCCAAAACTGCATCAAGGAGCTCGAGAAGGAGGAGAAGCGGATGGCCTCCCGCCTTCAGAGTGCCAGGGCCGCCCAGGCCAGCGCGGAAGCGGAGGTTGCCACCCTGAAGAAGGACCTGAGCGAGCTCCACCAGCAGGTAGGACCTCACCGAACTTGGAGATGAAACGGCCAAGGCTGGCCATACATCCCGCCAAGCGCTGCATGTCCTTGAGGCGACGAGGAGACTGCATCTCTTCTATGGCTCTGATCTTGTCGGGGTTTGCTTCGATGCCGCGATGAGACACCAGGAACCCGAGGAGCTTGCCTGAAGGGACCCTGAAGACGCACTTGGCGGGGTTCAGCTTGATGTTTACCTTGCGCAGGTTGGCAAAGGTCTCCTCGAGGTCCTTGATGAGCGTGTCTTCTTTGCGGGTCTTGACCACGATGTCGTCGATGTAGGCCTCTGCATTCCTCCCCATATGAGCCCCCAAGGCGATCCTCATGAGGCGCTGGAAAGTGGCACCGGCGTTTTTAGGCCGAAGGGCATGCAGACGTAGCAAAACACACCACAAGGGGTGAGAAATGCAATTCAAAAATTGTGATATGATATGGCCTTTCTTCTTATGCTTTTTGATCTCCATCTTCAAAGCACCGGCAAGATCTCCATCTCCGGCATGATCTCCATCATCGTGGCGCCATCACCATGGTTGTCCACCAACTATTGCAACTACAACAAATGCTACTCTTAGCAATAAAGTAAAGCAATTACATGGTGATTCATTGACACGCAGGTCACATAAAATAAAAGACAACCATATGGCTCCAGCCGGTTACCGTACTCGTCGACATGCAAGTCGCGAAAAATTACAAACATGATCATTGCATACATTATCACAAATCACATTGGCCATATCACATCACTTGACCCCCTCTGCAAAAACAAGTTAGACGTCCTCTACTTTGTTTATGCAAATTTTACGTGGCTTGGGTCAACGAGATAGAACCGTTCTAATCTACGCAAAACCACAATGGTGATATAATAGTCGCTTATTTACTCATCCTTTTGAAAGGCCTTCCATTGAAAATTGCATCCTCACTAAAGCAAGAGAAACAGACACCCGCCAGCCACTTATGCAAAACAAGTTGCATGTCAGTCGTGGAACCAGTCTCTCGTGCCTTGACGAGTAAAGTTGGTCCAGGCCGCTTCAATCTCACAATACCGCAAAGATGCAAAGTGCACGCGAGAAGGTAGCAACATAAAATATCAACGCCCACAACTCCTTGTGTTCTAATCGCACCAACATCTACGAATAGATCTAGGCTCTGATACCACTGATGGGGTCACAGCATGGAAAACAAAAAAATTTCCTACGCGGCAAGCGGAATAAACCCCAAGGATCTAGATCTACTAGATGAAGATAGCGAAGGTGAGATCCAATCTCTTACCCTTGAAGATCAACAAATGCATTTTGTCGGTGCAGGGGTTGGCTAGTCGATCCCCGCAACTAGACTCGTCTAGTCGCGAGGAGATGTATTATCCTCGAGATCCAATCCAGTGAAGTGCAGCAACGGGCAGCACCTCCGCGGCGTCCACACGTACGGCTCGATGAAGACGTCAACTCCTTGATCCCGCAAGCGAGAGGACGTGGCCTTGATGATCTCAGCAGCACGACGGTAGTGCCGGTGATGATGACGATCTCCGCGAGCAGGGCTTTGCCAAGCCAAGCAAGGGGAGAGGGAGAGGAGGAGGTGGCGCAGCCCCCTAGGGCTAGGGTGGTGCGGCAACTCTTGGTGGAGGTGGTGGCTCGGCAGCCCTCCGGGGAGGAGGGGTGCGGCTAGGGTTTTAGGGTGGAGGGAGGTGGTGCGGCAGGGGACTTGGGGCGGCAGGCACAAGGGTATGCCGCACCCCTCCCCTCCCCCCTTTTTATAGGTGGCCGGCTAGGGTTAGGGTGAGGGCCGGCCGCCCCCCCCCCCCCCCTTTCCTTGGCTCCCAAGTTGGAGTCCATCAAGGATTCCTCCTTGGGCCCCTTTCCTAAAGGGTGGAGGGCCCAACTCCTAGTCCAACTAGGAGTGGGTTCCCCCCTCTCCCTAGCCGCATTGCCCATGTGGGCCATTGGGTGGTGCGGCTGGCCCAAGTGGCCAGCTGCACCCCTTTGGTCCATGTGGGCCCCATACAATATGTGGTCCCACTTCTAGAACCTTCTAGAACATTCCGGAACCTTCCGGTACCCTGTAAATAATTTCCGGAACTTTTCCGAAACCTCCGGAAACTACTTTCCATATATGAATCTTATTCTCCGGACTCCTCCGGAACCTCTCGTGACGTCCGGGATCCCATCCGAGACTCCGAATCACCATTCGTTCGTTTCATCATTTAATTCATCGCAAAACCTAAATTCATCGGAACGTTAAGTGTGTGACCCTACGGGTTCGAGAATGCATAGACATGATCATATCAATAATTAATAGCGGGCCCAGGATGCCCATATTAATTCCTATACACTCAACGAAAACCTTTTCTCGATTGAACCACGATGCCGGAGATTCAATTAATCTCATATACGATTCCCTTTGTCTCACGATATTTTACTTGCCCGAGATATAATCGTTGACATCCCCATGTCCAGTTTTATCTCGTTAGCGGCAAGTCCTCTTTACTCGTCCATAATATAGGATCCTCGTGATTACTACCTAATCACCTGTCTGCAGACTTTTGATGCTATATTACCGAGAAGGCCTGAAGATATCTTCTCCGTCACATGGAGGGACAAATCCCACTCTTGATTCATATCACCCAACAACCCACCATCGGAGATACCTGAAAGCCACCTTATAATCACCCAGTTACGAAGTGACGTTTGATGTCCACAAAGCATTCCTCTGGTGAACGGGAGTGATATAATCTCATGGTCTAAGGAAACTATATTTGGCATATTAAAAGTGTTGACAACAAAACTTTTGTGACACGATTAATTGCAACTCTTTATTTGGGTCATGTCCACCACACCATTACTCTTAATGATATGACTCCGTTATCAAGTGACTCTAACAAGTCCATAGTTAGGAAACTCTAACTATCTCTTGATCAACGAACTAGTCCTGTAGAGGCTCACTAGGGACTCCGGGTATTTATATTCCACACATGTATTATGTTTCCATTTAATACAATTATAGCATGGATAATAAACTATTATCATAAACGTGGATATGCTTAATAAACCATTTTATTATTGCCTCTAGGGCATATTCCCAACAGTCTCCCACTTGCACTAGAGTCAATAATCTAGTTTACATTTCCTCGATCCAACACCCATGGAGTCTCACTCATGAAGTCTCAGTGCTGGTCATGTTTGCTTGTGGAAGAGGTTTTGTCAGTGCTCTGTACTTTACAGCTCTTTATGTCCTTTGCAAAAAAATTGTAACTGTCACCTACTTTGACATTACTTTATCATCACATGATAAACTTCCTATCATCCCATAATAAAACTCATTATCATATAATGTATATAATATGTTTGGTTATAGAGTGAGATTCCCATCGGCCGTGTTCCAGCGGCGGCCATTGCCATCACCACCCACAGATGGGTTGTTGGAGGGCAGTAGTGAGGAGCTCGACGCGGGCTTGGTGGAGGACTGCTGCATTTGCTTGGAGTAGCCACCAGGGTTGCCGGGATTCGGTGCTCGGGAGCACCGCGTCCACCACCAGCGCGGAAGGCCGCGTTGGCATCGAAGGAGGTCGCAGCCGCGGCGCGTGCACGGCGCGCTTCCACCCATTGTTCAGTAGACATGATGCGGGACTACAGATCACGCGTGGAAATTGGCGTGTCCCTGCCGTTCACGTTCTCGATGTGGTTGTCGTACTCCTCGTCAAGGCCTTTGAGAACATAGGCAGTGAATTCTTCCTGGCGAAGGGGCTAACCCAGCGACGTCAGGGTGTCAGAGAGCATCTTGATCTTGTGGAAGTATGTCGAGGCTGACGAGTTGAGCTTGTAGATCTCGCCGAGTTGGGTGCGGATCTGCACCGACTGAGCCGTGGACTGGCCCCCGAAGCTCTCCTCGAGCGTGCTCCACGCCTCCTGCGCGGTAGCAGCAAAGATTACCAGGCCGCCAACACTCGACATCAGGGAGGAGTTGATCCATGATGTCTACTACACGCTTCTATTCTTGTAGACTTGTTGGGCCTCCAAGCGCAGAGGTTGGTAGGACAGCGGCAATTTCCCTTAAGTGAGTAACCCAAGGTTTATCGAATCCACGGGAGGTAGAGGTCAAAGATATCCCTCTCAAGCAACCCTGCAATTAAGATACAAGAAGTCTCTTGTGTCCCCAACACACCTAATACAATTGTCAGTTGTATAGGTGCACTAGTTCGGCGAAGAGATGGTAAAATGCAAGTGATATGGATGGTAAAAGGTGATTTTGTAATTCTGTAATAAAAATGGCAGCAAGCAAACAAGTGACAAAAGTGACTAAAAACGGTGTATCAATGCTTGGAAACAAGGCCTAGGCTTCATACTTTCACTAGTGACTACTCTCAACATCATTAACATAATTAAACACATGATAGTTCCCACAAAAATACATGCATGGTAGACGTTACTCGGAGATCATTCTTTTGTGGATCAAATAGGATGAGAATTGCGTAGGGCTACGAAAAGCACACCTTAAAGTTCGTATTCCACATCTATGGACACTTCATGCTGTCACTATCCGCATCCAAAGATAGTACTAACAAACACCACAACCTATTTCTTGAATAGTCTCTTTCTTCAATAACACAAGCATCAAGAAACCTCATGATCTATTCAATCCAACAAATAAAGAACAAACTCATGATGAAGATCCTTCCAATCTATTATCCATAGAGTCACACACGGCACCCATCCTGTCACCGAGGTACCATGATCACAACGGTGGCTCCGGAAATTGTACTAAATAACACCACTTGAGCAACATCATATCCATTACACATAGGGAAACATCATGTATTCAACTACACTAACAAAGCTCATGATCACAACGAAGATCACATCATGGGAGAGAGAGATAACCACATAGCTACTTGTATAAGCCTCAACCCCGGAGAGGGACTACTCCCTCCTCATCGCGGGAAGCAGCGGTGTTGATGGAGATGGCCTCGGCGGTCGATCCCCGTCCCGGCAGGGTGCCGGAACAGGACCTTCTGAACCCCCGAAACTTGTCGGCGATGGCGGCGGAGCTCTGTTGCGTATTTGGGAAAATCCTTCGGGGGTTAGGGTTTTTGCATCGGATGTGATTTTATAGTCGTTGGAGGCGGCCGAGGGGTGCCCCACATGGCAGGGGCGGGTCCCACCCACGGGTGGACCCTAGGCCGCGGCAGGGGGTCGCCCCTGGCCTGTGTGGGTCCCCTGGAGTCGCCCTTCTGGCTCCCTTCCTCATTTCTTCAATAAAAATCTCCGTAAATTTTCGTCCAATTCCGAGAATATTTCCAGAAGTAACTTTCTGTAACAAAAACAACACAAAAACAGGGAACTGGCACTGAGCATCTTGTCAGTAGGTTAGTCCGACAAAATGCATAAAAATAATGTAATATGATAGTAAAAACATGTGACAACATCACAAAACTAGCATGGATCACTCAAAAATTATAGATACGTTTGAGACGTATCAGCATCCCCAAGCTTAACTCCTACTCGTCCTCGAGTAGGTAAGTGATAACAAAATAATTTTTGATGAGACATGCAACCAACACAAACATGATCAAGATAGTAATGTAAAGCATAGGATGTGAATGAAGTGATACAAAACAATTGTCTATAGTTGATAGCAAGAAAGCAATGAATAACCAAGTTGAATCATTCAAGCAAAACCTTTCATAAATAGTACGTTAAAGACATGAAAGCAATGTGATCCACATATTTGATTAATTCTCAAAGTTAACAATTCCATGACAAAAGTGTTTGAGAATCAAAACAAAGAAGATGCAAGTTTTAGCAAAAAGCTTCAACTTCCAACGGTAAAGTCAATATAAAGATTCATGTTTAATCTGACAATGCAATATGATCAATGATACCCAGGGTCAATGCTAGATGTTTGCTTTGGTGGAGATAGAAGGAAGAGGAAAACTGACTCAACATTAAAAGTAAAAGAAAGGCCCTTCGCAGAGGGAAGCAGGGATTAGTCATGTGCTAGAGCTTTTTTTTTTATGAAACAGAAGTAAAACAATTTTGAGACATGCATGCTTTCGTCAACGACTTCACAACAGAGAAGCTATCTAGTCCCCATAACAAGCAAGGCTTTTTAGACTTGTGAGAGCAGCTGGTTTTTAGAGGAGCGAGTACGCTCTTCTTTCTCCTTGGTTTCACCACTGTCCAATGTTTGAGCTGATTTCTCAGATTTGCATTGCGCGGAGGAGAATGGTGAGTTATATTTATATTTTGCTTAAGCTGCTCTCGGGTTGATTCAAGTGAAGACGTAATCCATCGACACCGGGTGAAAGGGGGGAAATGACCTTGCTCGTCACAAGTTATATCTAGCTCTCTACTGCTCCCTCATGAGCTTAAAAACAGAGGCACAAAAAGGAGTATTTTGAATTTTTAAAGATAGCACATGACAAATTTACTTGGAATGGCAGGAAATACCATGCATAGGTAGATATGGTGGACTCAGCTGGCAAGATAGTTTGGCTTTGGGATTTGGATGCACGAGTGAACCATACACTCAGTACAAATTTTTGGGCTTAGCAAAGAAGGTATTTGAAGCAAACATCTAAAATTAACCGGTAACAGAGTAGCATAAGACATTTATCAATCATAACCATAAAAGCTCCACATCGTCTCCAATGTTGACCAAACAATTCTTTTGATGGAAAGATTAGCTTAATGAATTAACAACTACGAAACACCACATAGTTTCAAGTTTTTAACAGTATTTCTTTACTAATCAATTCCACTCAAATAACCAGCAAGTTTAAGCATTCATCCTAATATCTCAAAACAAATGAGAAGTATCAAGTATCCACACAATGATCTACAAGACTATGCAGGATTTCATTTCATTCCAATATCACATGATAGCATTTTATCGCTCTAACAAATTAAACAAGCAACCATAAACAACTCTCTAACAAATATAAGTGAAGAACAAGAGAGTTTAACATCAACAACTAGCAGCTCTAAACAAGATAAAAGCTAAAAGCGAGAGCTTACTAGCAAACAAACAGTAGCTAAGAATACTCAACAAGATATAAGCGAAGCAAAGGAGTATTCAAATGAAAAAGCGGAGCGTGTCTCTCTCCCACACAAACAAAGCAAGGATCCAACAAGCATATGACCAGCAAACAAACAAACAAAACTGAAAGTAAAAAGATGCTCCAAGCATAGCACATAATATGTAAAGTGATAAAAACTTAGTTCAACGAAGACGACCTCATGATAGTCGATGAAGAAGAGGGGATGCCTTGGGCATCCCCAAGCTTAGACGCTTGATGGTTCTTGATATTCAGAGGGGGTGCCATGGGGGCATCCCCAAGCTTGAGCTCTGATCCATCTTCAATTTCTTCATTATCCTCTCCTTTGGAACTTAAAAACTCACTTCACACAAAACTTCTCATAAACTGATTAGAGGGTTAGTGCTCATAAATTAAAATGCACATGTGTTCAACTCAAGACAAATTGCAAACAACTTTATTGGGCATTAGCTACTGTTTACTAAGCCTCAGTGTGGCACTCCTTTTCTAGAGTATCACATTTGACGATAGTAAAAGAGACGAATACAAATAAAAGCAGAATCTGTCAAAAACTGAACAGTCTGTAAAGATCGAATTGTTCGAGGCACTTCTGTAGCTCAAATCAGAAAAGTCAAAACTAACGAAAGATAGCTAAAAGTATCAGGCTTGCTGTCTAAAAATTTCAGAAAATATAAAATTCAGGGATTTTCTAGATTTTCGAACAGTGAAGGACAGAAATCTGTTTCTGGACAGCAAAACAACACCTCGCACTTTCAATGCATTAGAGGCTAAACTTGGCACAAAAAACCAAAAGAAAAAGATACAATGAAGTTGCTACAGAGGCAACAACTTCATGACTCAAGAAAAACAAAAAGCAAACTGAAAGTAAAAGACGGGTTGCCTCCCAACAAGCGCTTTTCTTTAACGCCTTTTAGCTAGGCATGATAATTTTAATGATGCTCTCATAAGAATAAGAGTTGGAACGCAAAAGAGAGCATCATGAAGCAAATATCAAACACATTTAAGTCTAACTCTCTTCCTATGCATAGGCATCTTGTAAGAAAATAAATCATTGGAGCATAAAGCATTAAGCATAGGAAGACAAAGCAAGTGCAACATTAAAACCTTCAACATAAAGAGGGGAAACTTCATAAGATGAAAATTTATATAACCACACTTCCCTCTCTCATAATAACTTTCAGTAGAATCATAAGAAAACTCAATAACATAACCATCACATAAAGCATTTTTCTCATGATTCACATGCATAAAAGTATTATTATTACTCTCCACATAAGTAAAATCTTTATTATTAGTAGCATTGAGAGTAGGACTATCATATAGAACTTGGACATGATAGACTAATTGTGTATTAGAAAGATGATGTTCAGTAGGAGAGTAATAATTATGACGAGTCTCGTAGGGATGATTAAAATCATTCTTTATGGCATAGTTATCATCACAATAATCATCAAAAATTGGAGGAATAATATCATCATAAGCAAGGGGATAGTCATCTTTCCAAGCATATATTTTTGTAAACAAATCATCATGACTTTCAATACCAAAAGGATTTTCAAACCCATCATCCCCAAGCTTGGGGTTTTCCACATTATGATTAGAAGAAACATGAATATTCCCAACAGTATAACAATTATCAATATCATCATTTTCAAAATTGGTGCCAAAAAGATTTTCAAGATCATAAGTAGTATTATTTTCCCAATCATGATCATCACAATAAGTAACAGGCATAACATAATCTTCTTCAATAGTGCCTATAGACTTAACATCAAGATAATAATGAATACAATTAAGTGGATCATCTTCAATAATTTTTGATTCATGCTCATTAGGAACAACCATGATGGGAGAAATATGCTTAGGGGATGATACCGTTTCCTCTTTATTTTTACTCCTCCCTCTCTTCTTCTTCTTCTTCACCACCTTAGGAGGGAGTGGTTGGAAAGGAAGCTTCTCCACATAATCTGATTCATTATTAGAAAAGACAGGAGAAACTTGGGAGAATCTCTCCCTTTCATTATTGGCAACATAAGAAACATATGTCCTTTTATACTTTGGTGAAGTGATATTCTTTCTAATTTTTGCAATGTAAGCATTGTCACGGCAATTCACAACACAATAATGATAAGCTCCCTTGAGAATGCTATTTTTCCCAAAAGTACTACTATCTAACCAAGAAGTTTTTTCTGACAACTCTTCACACCCCAAAAATAAATTAAGTTCATCATAAAGACTAGAGGTGATCATGTTATCACAAAACTGGCTAATAATTCTATCATTAAAGTACGAGCATTGGAAATTAAAATGACCTTCTTCATTGCAAAGTTCACACATAAAAGGATAGAGGTCATTTAATTCTCTAGAAAATTTATATAAATCCTTAAGCCATTTGCTAGTTCTTTCATGCTTATGTTGCTTACAATATTTATCTTCTTCAACCCGAGTGCTTTCACAAGGTCTATGCACTCCACAAAAATTAACATGCTTATATGGAACATTATTTGTAGAGATTGGATCATGTATATTGCAATCATCATTAACAATTTCATTTTGTTTGCAAATGTCTTTGAAAGGTTCATGATGCTTAGACCATTTCTCTTTAGGAATATTAATATGAGAAGCAAAAGATTTATAGATATCAACAACTATATGAGAGTCAAGTCCAAACTTAGCACTAAGCTTATTAAAACTATCAGTTTCAACAAAAGACTTAATGCAATCATACTCATAATTTATACCTGACTCTTTACCTTTGTCGATCTCCCAATCTTCAATGTTTTGTTGAATCTTTTCAATAAGATCCCATTTAGCATCAATCTTCTTACTTATAATACTATAAAGAACCCATAGAAGAAGCATCAAGTATTTACTTATCATGACGAGATAGCCTTGCATAAAAATTATTAACAATAATATCCTTGGAAAGATCATGGTTAGGACATTTAAGCATTAATGATTTCAATCTGCCCCAAGCTTGAGAATGCTCTCTCCGTCATGTGGCCAAAAATTGTAGATATAATATCTATCTCGATGAATTTCATGAAGAGGATAAAATTTAGAATAAAAGAGAGACATAAGATCCTTCCAATCCAACAAGTGAGAATTGTCTAGGAGCCTATACCACTCCAATGCTTTCTCCTTAAGTGATAAGGAAAATAATTTCCTCATGATTACCTCTCTTGATACACCTGCAATCTCAAACAACTCACATAACTCTTTGATATATAAAGCAGATGATAACTAGGATGTATAGCTCCATCTTCTGCATAGCAATTACTCATAACACGATCAATTATCCCCATCGGTATCTTGAAAGGAATACATTCAGTATGTGGAGTAACCTTATCCACCATGGGAGTGGTGGAGAGGTCACTCTCAAAAATCAAATTCAAAGAACAACGTTCCATAAGCCAAACTAGTGAAATAAAAACAAGAAATAAAAAGATATAACTGCAGAATCTAAAGAAGATACCTTCAAGCGCTCACTTCCCCGGCAACGGCGCCAGAAAAGAGCTTGATTTCTACTACACGCTTCTATTCTTGTAGACTTGTTGGACCTCCAAGCGCAGAGGTTTGTAGGACAGCGGCAATTTCCCTTAAGTGAGTAACCCAAGGTTTATCGAATCCACGGGAGATAGAGGTCAAAGATATCCCTCTCAAGCAACCCTGCAATTAAGATACAAGAAGTCTCTTCTGTCCCCAACACACCTAATACAATTGTCAGTTGTATAGGTGCACTAGTTCGACGAAGAGATGGTAAAATGCAAGTGATATGGATGGTAAAAGGTGATTTTGTAATTCTGTAATAAAAATGGCAGCAAGCAAACAAGTGACAAAAGTGACTAAAACGGTGTATCAATGCTTGGAAACAAGGCCTAGGCTTAATACTTTCACTAGTGACTACTCTCAACATCATTAACATAATTAAACACATGATAGTTCCCACAAAAATACATGCATGGTAGATGTTACTCGGAGATAATTCTTTTGTGTATCAAATAGGATGAGAATTGCGTAGGGCTATGAAAAGCATACATTAAAGTTCGTATTCCACATCTATGGACACTTCATGCTGTCACTATCCGCATCCAAAGATAGTACTAACAAACACCACAACCTATTTCTTGAATAGTCTCTATCTTCAATAACACAAGCATCAAGAAACCTCATAATCTATTCAATCCAACAAATAAAGAACAAACTCATGATAAAGATCCTTCCAATCTATTATCCATAGAGTAACACACGGCACCCATCCTGTCACCGAGGTATCATGATCACAATGGTGGCTCCGGAAATTGTACTAAATAACACCACTTGAGCAACATCATATCCATTACACATAGGGAAACATCATGTATTCAACTACACTAACAAAGCTCGTGATCACACCGAAGATCACATCATGGGAGAGAGAGATAACCACATAGCTACTTGTATAAGCCTCAGCCCCGGTGAGGGACTACTCCCTCCTCATCGCGGGAAGCAGCGGTGTTGATGGAGATGGCCCCGGCGGTCGATCCCCGTCCCGGCAGGGTGCCGGAACAGGACCTTCTGAACCCCCGAAACTTGTCGGTGATGGCGACGGAGCTCTGTTGCGTATTTTGGAAAATCCTTCGACGGTTAGGGTTTTTGCGTCGGATGTGATTGTATAGGTGTCAGAGGCGGCCGAGGGGTGCCCCACAGGGCAGGGGCGGGTCCCACCTGCGGGTGGGCCCTAGGCCGCGGCAGGGGTCCGCCCTGGCTTGTGTGGGTCCCCTGGAGTCCGCCCTTTCTGGCTCCCTTCCTCATTTCTTCATAAAAAATCTCCGTAAATTTTCGTCCAATTGCCGAGAATATTTCCAGAAGTAACGTTCTGCAAAAAACAGCACAAAACAGGGAACTGACACTGGGCATCTTGTCAGTAGGTTAGTCCGACAAAATGCATAAAAATGATGTAATATGATAGTAAAAACATGTGACAACATCACAAAACTAGCATGGATCACTCAAAAATTATAGATACATTTGAGACGTATCAATCCCCGACAGGATGGCCTGGTCCTGCATCACCCACGTGCGGTGCTCCGGGTTGGTGACGGCGACAGTGCGACTGTCGTGGTGGATAGCACGGCATACCCATCAGAGATGGGGAAGATTGTGGAGCAAGGCAACGATGGTGTTCGCGCGGGATTGGGTAACAAGCACGCAAACACACGCGATGTACCCAGGTTCGGGGCCCTCTTGTGGAGGTAACACCCCTACGTCCTGCTCTTCTGGTTTCTTATTGCTAGATCACAAAGTTCGGACTACAATGGTGCTCCTGGAGCTGTTTCGGGTGGTGGCCGGCTGGGCACTCTAGCCGGCTGGAGGTTGACGATGATCGTATCTCTATGTGTGCATGGCTTACCCCTCGCAGGGGGCTCTAGCCCGCCTTATATAGGCAGCGAGCTAGGGTTTGGGGTTACAAGGAAATTACAAGTCTATCTATCTCTGGGGATCCAAACCCTAGGGCTCCCTCCTCTGTGGGAACCCAGCCTGCTGCCCTGCTTTATATAGGCAGCGGGCTGGTGACCTAGGAAGCTTGGTGGAGGTTGCCTTGTCACTGTCTTCGGGGTATCCGGGTATGATATCCCCGACACTAGCCCCCAAGCGCGTGGAGTCTTTACTGCTTGCTAGGGAAGGCTTCGCGAGCTTCCCCTTGTCTTGATTGTCGTGGACGAAATGCTGAAGTCGGAGCTGGAGCCGGCTGAAACTGGAGCTAGAGCCAGAGCTGGCTGAAGTTGAAGCCGAAGCCGGCTGAAGTTGGAGTTGAAGCCGGCTGAAGTTGAAGTCGAAGCCGGCTGAAGTTGGAGTTGAAGCCGGATGAAGTTGAAGCAGGATGAAGTTAAAGCCGACTGGAGTTGAAGCCGGATGAAGAGCCTTGAAGCCTGCAGCCCGTGGAGCCGGCTGCAGAATTGCAGGGCAGGGGCGATGTCGAGCCCCCGAGTTTCGCGAGGAGGGCGATGTTGAGCCCCCGAGTTTCGTGAGGAGGGCGTTGGCGATGTCGAGCCCCCGAGTTTCATGAGGAGGGCGTTGGCGATGTCGAGCCCCCGAGTTTCGCGAGGAGGGCGATGGCGATGTTGAGCCCCCGAGTTTCACGAGGAGGGCGATGGTGATGTCGAGCCCCCGAGTTTCGTGAGGAGGGCGATGGCGATGTCGAGCCCCCGAGTCAGCCCCACAGTGGGAGCCAAATGTCATCCGGATTGAGCGACAGCTGGTTGCAGGTGGGGCCAGCCGAAGGAGCAGCCGGCCTGGGGATCCACTAGCCCCCGAAGCTGTCGAGGTCCTGCAGCTCCGGCGGGAGGGCCTCGGCAGGTTTACCCAAGAATAGTTATGCAAGAAACAATGTTAGTCACAGATCTCGGTGTATAAATTATACGCTGATTGAAACTTTTGAGGGTTTTTATGCCAACTCGCTTTGGTCCGAGCCCTTTAGATCATTCGTGTGCACTTCACCGTCCGGCTTGTGCTCTTGCCGGCTAGTCGACTGGTGATACTGCAGCCGGATGCGAAGAGTTGGCCATGCAGGATCATGCACACTACTTAGACTTCGGGGATTGGGTTCGAGCGAACCAACATTTATAAAAGAAGACGATCGGGTCGTCCAAGTTGTTTCCTCCTTTGATGTCTTTCATGTGGATGCGACCTCCAGCTTGTTCTCCTCGCCGGCCTGGACCGGGCGCGAGGAGTTAACCGTTTGGTGCCGTGCACACTACTAAGCCGATCTCGAGAAAAAAGCGCTTGGGCTAGCAAAGAAGAGCGCGTCCAGATTGTCCAAGTCGTTTCCTCCCTCGACGTCTTTCATGTGCACTTCACCGTCCACGCGGGATCATGCACACTACTTAGCCGATCTCGGGAAAAAGTGCTTGGGCTAGCGAAGAAGAGTGCGTCCAGATTGTCCAAGCCGTTTCCTCCCTCGACGTCTTTCGTGTGCACTTCACCGTCCACACGGGATCATGCACACTACTTAGCCATCTACGGAAAAAATAGTCTGGACAGAGCCGGACACAAGAAGCGAAGATTTTGTGAAAAGGCGGAGAGACAGCCCCCGAGTGCTTCTCGTTACTATCCACTTTGGTGTGCGGTGCGAGAACATGTGGAACAATACTTATGTTTCAATTGTTGCTTAGTCGAAGAAGAAGAAAAGGTGTTCAGCCTGCCAGCCGAACGGGCCAGGGCAGCCGGCTTGATCGCAGCCGGCCTGGCAGCCAAACGAGGTCGAGCCGGACCCCTTCCAGTCGGCTATTTTTTTTTTAAGTCGGCCCGTTCCTCTTTTTTTCTCACCTGGGCAGCCGGCCCGACGGAGCAGCAGCCATAGCGCCAGCCGGACGGGGCCGTGCTTGGGGGCGCAGATGGAGAAGTGGTGCGGGTGCGGTCGGGTGCCGGCAGGCATGAGGCCTGGCGGAGCCGGACGCGGCCGCGGAGGCACGCGAGCGCCAGCCCGCGCGGATGCAAACGACTGGGGCGGAGCCGGCCAGGGGCAGGTCAACGCGGGCGGGTGCAGAGGAGCTTGGCGCGACGAGGTGCGGGAGCCAGCAAGGACATGCTGCCGGAGCCGGCCGGGGTCACAGGGAGATGCAGGTGGAGGCCGGCTCGGGCGCGAGCAGCCGGCCACGGGCACGAGGAGCCGGGGCGGATTGGACGAGGGAGACTGCGGCGCGGATGCAGCCACGGGCGGACGGAGAGGCGCGCAGCCGGGCCGGAGCCGGGCGGGACGCAGGAGGGGCGGAGGGCGCTGGCGGCCGGGCGCGGACGCGTAGCCGCGCGATGTGTAGGGAACGCGGGCGCAGAAACTTGTGGAGGCGTGTGGAGGAGCTTCGGCGACGAGTCGCGGACGGTGAACTCACGCGGAGAAGACGATCTTGATGTTGATGCGTTGCGGCCTCACGAGCACATGGCATTGATGGTGTCGATCCGCTGCTGGTTTAGGATTTCGTGACGTGGGGAGGACGCACGGGTGCGGAGGCGCGGGGCAGAGGCGGCCTGATGAGGACAACGAGCTCGCGCGAGGAAGACGCTTTTGACGGCCTTGGCTCGCGATTCTTGCTGCGATCTTGGCGTGGATGAAGCCCTGGTTCGATTCCCAGCCTTGGATGTGCTCTGTGGTGTCCATGGCGATGGATTGGTGGAGTTTCTAGCTCTGATCATGGAGGATCATGGAGGTTCTACGGTGGTTGGTGAGGGATAGAGAGAGGTTTTCTCAGATCCAGATCTAGATCGGGAGGGTGTCAAACCCTAGGGCTCCCTCCTCTGTGGGAACCCAGCCTGCTGCCCTGCTTTTATAGGCAGCGGGCTGGTGACCTAGGAAGCTTGGTGGAGGTTGCCTTGTCTCTGTCTTCGGGGTATCCGGGTATGATATCCCCGACAGCGACCTCCTTCGATCTGGTGCAGAATGCGTTCTAGCGGGCACGGAAAAGTACCGTCCACGTAGCCCATCAGATAGTGTGATCGCAGGAGGGGAAGGATGGCAGCGCACCACAGGAGGTAGTTCTCCCCCCCGGAAAGCTTGACGTTCATCAGGTGACTGAAGTTGAAGGGCTCGGCACCGCTCGAGGACGACGGCGAGGCGCGGCTGCTGGAGAAGAGGCTGTCGATCGGCGACGTGTTGAGGGAGCCAAGCGTAGACGATGTGATCTGGCTCTCCGTGGACGCGGAGAGCGTGGAGGGAGACAGGGCCGGGGGTGGTGCTCTGCGCGGTGCGGCCGTGGCGTTGGTGGTGGCCGACGAAGTCATGTCGGGCGGACGGAGGCGCTTGGAAGGCGGCGGCGGAGGAACCCTAGATGGGATCGACGAGCAGCGGCGCTAGAGGGGCGACGGCACACGTATCAGCTCTGATAACATGTAAAAACCCTAAGGGGTAGATTGATTTAGTGGAATAGCACACCGCATACATCGTGGCCTTCTTGTATTTATAATAGAGATAACTTAAGTTACAATACAAGGGTATAGTTAGAATATCTACAACTATACAATATGTCTAACATTCGCGAACGGCAGCAGGACTCGATGAATCGAAGCTAGCGCGGCGGCGGGGAGATTGAGATGGAACGTGGCCGTCTTGCCCCTTTCTGATCATCTTATGTGGATCGACAAATGGATAAACCATGGGCCGACTGGGCCACATTAGGAGGCCTCTACAATAGTCGTCGATTCACAATTGTTTGGGGTTGGGTTCGGTGAGGAACGAACTGGACGGCAGAACCTCCGGCCGATTTGTGAGGAGCAGGTTTATTCCATGGAAAGAGAATATGCCTAGCGTGCGCTTCGGTATAAAATCTAAAATTGGGTGTGGATGAACTTTCGCCACCCTTCTAGATGAGACTGGGGATCGGAGTTCGATCCAGGTTGTTCCACGTACTAGTACCTTTGCCACCTGAGACCTCTTCTCTGACGACTTGTCTGTCCGCCTCGTCCATCACAAAACTGATGTGCTCTTTTACTAGTATGAAATTGCAGGCGCATGTTCGTCGAGGATCCATTTCTGCATCTGTTGATTTCATGCAGTATCAAATCAAATGAAGGAAGAAACGAAAGAAGAATTCTTCAGACTAAACTTCATCTGCATATACCACGTCGACATAACGGGGACGTCGCGTCGTCGTCGTCGTGGTGCCCGTACCAGACCGCCGTGCGGTCCAATATTATCCTCAGTTTCCCGACAAGTGGAGGAGCAGGTGTTCTTTTTTCAGCAAGCAGCGGCCTCCCGTTGTTTCTGTTTTCTTGGCTGGGTTTCGGCCAAGAACCAATTTAACAACAAATATTCTGACGCGTGATCGATCAGGTTGGTCTCCGGTGAAGAATTAACTAAACTTTGGAGGCGGCTAACATCATACTGTTTGGATGCACCAGCGACGACGTATGCTCGCGTGCAGACTGCAGACTGGACCTTATCTGCAGTTGCCTGAACTTGAAGGCTCGTCGAGAAATAAATTATGAAACGGCGTGTTGATTTATTCTCGTTTCCCGCGAAAATAAAAAAGATTGATCTACCACTGTATTTTCGCCATCTTTCCTGGACTAACAACTGAACCCACCGATATGATGCGCGTGTAAAAGCAGGCTGTAGGTTGCTGCCATCTGAAATCCCAAGGCTACCACAACACAACACCAGCAGCTACGTTTCAGAGAATGGACTGGCCGTTTTCTATCGATCCACCAATCTTGTCTTGTCGCCAAAGTGGTCGATTTCACGTCGACCAGCTTACCTCTCCGCTTCACAGAGTCCCCAAGGTCCATGAAAGGGGATAGATATGCACATACGTTGCTCCTTGCTGTTTTGGCCACGTGTTTGAAAGTATCATCAGAATCTGCCGAGCTCACCGGGGGATGCAACGCCTAAAGCCAAAAGAGGAATAAGAGGAAAAGAATATCTCCATCTTGCCTCAAATACGTGGCCAGTTCTAGTGCTTGTATCACGACAATACCTAGTACTCCCTCCGTATCAAAATGTAACATGTTTTTGTTAAGTTCTATTCACTAGTTCTAGATCAATTACAGTAGATGCAATAGGGTTTAGCCCTTCTATTCCATGCTAGAGCGAGAGAGAGAGAGAGAGAGACCGAGAGGAGAGGGGTGAGATCGGCGTGTTTACCTTCGCCTCCGTGCGGTGCAGAGCTCGAGCTGCCGGTCATGGTGGTGGTGGCCAGCGAGGTGGGTGAGTGGAGCGAGTGTGGTGGCGGCGGTGTTGTGCTTCCCGTGGCCTAGCGCTAACCCTAGATCGGATGGGTGTATCGGGTGGGGCGTGTGGCACGGCGAACCTTGTATCTCGTGCCCCGGCCCCCACCCTGTCTTTATAGCGCTGCCACAGGGGCCCACCAACCATGGATAGGGTTGGGTGCCCCCGATCAGGGCGTATTGACCATGGGTGCGGTGCGACCGCACCGTTGGAGATCATCCCAACAGTTTTAGCATTTTGCTTTCCATCCATATCTAGACATGTTTTAGTGTAAGATCCATTTGAACCTTTTTACACTAAAACATGTCTAGATACGGATAGAAAGAAAAAGGTTAAAACATCTTATATTTTGATACGGAGGGAGTAGATTCCAAGGTCTGAATATGCCTATGCAATAGTAGTATGATATATAGTCAACGCCTAGCAAGGAGACCTGCTCGTACTAGTACCGACTTCTAAGTTCTTTCCCCCTTTTTTGTGAAACTTGCTTTGCAAGTGTTGATCCCAACTGTTCTAGCAATATTTCTTCACAATTATCTGCATTATCACGCGGGTACGGCCGGTGGTGGTGGATAAACCGTGAAGATGGTTATGTAAGACGGCTGGATCTGCTGTCGAATGCACCACCATCTCGCGTAGACAGGATCGAAGGAGGTGCAGCGGCGAGAGGAAGCGGGGAGACAAGTGCCACGACCTGCTTCTAGAACCTTCTCGATCCGATAACCTGCTAGCAAGAAGTCGCTAGCCGACAGTGAGGTTGCTGGCACTGGCAGCGAAGAAAAATATGCTCGCACTCGAGGTGCAAACACAAGGGTTTTGCTCGGGTAACGTCGACACGCATGACACATCACATGATAAATGCGGTGGCTTGAAGCACGTTTTGGGATGAAAATCCATGCGGTTGTATTCATTATCATCGGTGCATGTGTGATGATAAACCCTTTTAAAGGCTTTTGTCTAATAATTCGGTACTTTTATGTGTTCGATCACTTGTCATAGGTTTATGGTAGTATTGTGGGGATACTATCGCGAGAGAAGCGACACTCGATTTCTTTCTCTCTTTGGCCTACTTGTTTGACATCAATGCTTGACTTTGCTTGGTATACCCAAATAAGTATATGTTTGTGTGCATCCAATCGTTGTCCGACTTGGTATTTTTGTAGATCAACACATTTGTTATTTTTACGTAGCTCAAAAATACGAACTATTTGAAATTAAGATTTTTTACACTAATGTGGGATAAATCATTGACAACAAGCAGAATTGTTTTCACATTTGTAAGAACTTATAAACACGGTTTTAAATTTAGCTCGGATTCATTGTTTCTCAACCCAGATTTTCTCATATGTGTCCATTGTTTGTTGAACAAAATTACTATACCTCCGATCAAAAAAAAATTGTCGTGGAAATTATACTGTCATAGTACAAGCATGTATACAGGCAGGCTGCGACAACTATTCTTGATCGGATCGGATGGAGTACATAGACTCGGGTGGATGGATGATGATGTAACGGCTTTGCGTCCACTTCCTGACGCGACGCGCAAGCTTGTCACGCCAAATCCATGCGCGGCATCACGTGAAACACCTCACACCACCCAGCCGAGTCGAGCCGAGCCGAGCCGAGCCGATTCCAGCGGCTGGCAATCGTCACGACCACGCCACCCCGAAGACCATCCCTGCCTCGCTGGCGCCGCACGTGCCGCCCGCGCCTCGCTGGCCGCGTAACGGCCGCTCCGTCTCCTCCCACGTTTTCCCCTCCGACGTGGCCCCCCGCGACCCCGGTCAGTCACTCCCACCCTGGTGGGGCCCGCGGCCCAGTACCTTCCGGTCCGGTGCCGTGCCTTGCCTTGGCTCCCAAGGAAAGAGAGCGACCGAGCGAGCGGCCCCCACCGCCTTATCTCGCTTTTACCATTGGCCCAACCCAAACCGCCTTTAATTCCTTCCTTCCTTCCCCGTCTCCTCCTCCTCTATATAAAATCCTTGCCCCGTCTCCCCCCAATCCCAATTCCACAACCACTTCTTCAGACCACCACCTCCTCCCACTCCGCCGCCGCCCGATCCGATGCGCGTGGCGCCCCTCGCGACCACCACCACTCTTCGGATCCGGAGTCGACGCTCCTCCTCCTGAGATGGGCGAGCTCGCCTCCACATCCCCGCCGGCGGCAACCGCCGTCCTGCAGGTGATCTTCGTCGACGGCGAGCGGACCGTCGACCTGGGCACCGTCACCGTGCAGCCCTCCCTGGGCGTCCGCAAGCTGCAGGCCGTCGTGGCCGACCGCGTCGGCGTCGCCCCGCACCAGATCTCGGCGTCCCTCGCCCGGCCCCGCCGCCCGCGCCGCGTCCCGCTCGACGAGGCCACCGACCTCGCCGCCGCCGTCGCGCGCGAGGGGACCGGCTGCTACGTCCTCGCCGCGCTCCGCCGCTCCCGCCGCGACCGCCGCGGGGGCCGCTCCAGGCGCGACCGCAAGTCCGGCGCCGGCGCCGCGCTCGAGCCCTCCCGGCAGCCGCCGCTGCTGCTGGGCCCGTCGTCGGAGATCTCCATCCTCAAGCGCGGCCTCCCGCCCACGGATCTGGCGTCCCTCGCCGCCGCGACCGCGTCCTCCCCGGCCGCGTTCGGCGGGTGGGACTACGAGGCGCAGCTCCGGGAGCTGCAGCGCCAGCGCGAGTGGTACCTGATGAGCACGGCCGCCGCCGCGGACCCGTACCTCCCGGCGCTCCTGCACGAGGAGCACGAGGACCCGGCGCTCTGGTACGGCTCGACGGCGGCGACGCCCTGCCCCGAGTGCGAGGCCGCGGTTGCCACCATGCGCGAGCCGGCGTTCCACTGGTGCGTGCGCGACGCCGTCACCGTCGGGTTCCGCTCGCCGGTGGGCCCCATCGAACGGCCCAAGAAGACACCGTCGCCCTCGCCGTCCCCTTCCCCGCCGCCGCCGCCGATGACCCTCAGCAGCCCCGGTGGCCGCCTCCCGCACGCCTTCGCCACCGGCCTCATGCCCGTCTGCTACTAGCTGTCAATTTAGATGTAGAGAAAGGGCAATTGGAATTGGGGACGGACGGTTGCGTGCGGGGTTTGTGCAGAGGAAGGAAGGAGTACAGGCCAGGCGACGACTTCACGCACGGGCGGTGCGTGGTGGCTGGCTCTGGCTGGCCGCCGGCTGGACACGCTCCGGCTTTCCACAGCGTGCGTTCGTGTCCGCGTTTTCCTGGAGTTGGTTGTGGTAGTGCCGTGTGTGTGACAGGTGGGGACAATGTAGAGCCCGGAGAACCGGGCAACTTCTTTTGTTTTTCGTTTTTTTGTTTTTTTGGTGAGAGAGAGTTTGTGAGAGAGAGATAGAGAGAGCCTGTTGGTAATTTGATGGGCGATATTAATTGTTCCTGCTGGTATATCGAAGTGGTATATGCAGATGATGATGATGATTCTGTGAAAGAAGAAATCTTGTCTCGTGTCTCTGGTTTCTTCGTTCATTTCATTTCTTATTGTTGGCGAAATCAGCAAACGCACAAAACGAAGAATTTGCGGTTTCAGATGACAACACACACGCATGTCTCGTTTTTCTGTGTTGGATTTGGATGTTTTCTCCTCCTACCTCCCCTCCCCTGTTTTGCCCTGCTTCGATGCTGCAAAAGCAGATTCAGTTCGTTTCGTGACATGGACGAGATGGACAGACAGCTCCGTCAGAGATTTTCCACTAGTACGTGGAAGAATGTGGATCGAGCTCCGATCCCCGGTCTAGAAAGGTGGCGAAAGTCCTTCCATCCATTGACTAGTCGTTTTCCCCCGATTTTTAAGAATAAGATTTCCGCTGTCCGAAGCGCACGCGCGGACGCTCGATGATGACGACGCATATTCTCTCACTAGCTGCAAGAGGAGGTTTTGCTGTCCAGATCGTTCCTCACCCAACCCAACACGGCAACACCCGAAACTGAAATCAATTTACTACTGTAGATATATTGTATGGACCTTGTCGTGACACATAACATTACATTTGAGCTGCCACCTGTCGCCTGCCTGCCCCTCCAACTGTTCTAGTATACCACGTTCTTTTGGCGTGCCGTGCTTTCCACCTGCCGACTACGTGTCCTCTCTTCAAAAGATCTTTACAAGTTAAAACTTAAAAAAAAAAATTTGAAAGAACAAACTTAGATGGCGGTACTACTACTGAGTAGTATATTTCTCTTTCCCGGGCGTCGACTATCATGAGGTTGCAGGCATGGCCAAAGTCAAGCCTTGGAGGTGATAAGTCTTGTAGCGAAAGTCAACCTTAGAACTTACACTCTTGTGAGAGGCCACTTGCTCCAGGCAAGAATATTCCTGGAAGAATTTAAGACAGAATGATTTACCGGTAGTACGTTGTGTGTCCTTCCTTTCACCTCCCACCTCTAATTTTAAATATGTCTGATTTAACTTTATTTTTTTAACACTTATTTATATGAACTACTCCCTCCGAATTATAATATAAGATGTTTTAGGTATTTTAACGTAAATTACATACGGATATGTATATAGACGTATTTAGTATGTATATTCATTTATTTTTGCTCAGTGTGTACTGAAAA